>PVIH01024078.1:0-23526 GCA_004025045.1 Sigmodon hispidus
TTCTTTTGTTGAGCAAAATTGTTTTGGCAATCCTGGCTTTCCTGTTATTTCTAATGAAATTGAGTATTGTTCTTTCAAGGTCTGTAAAAAATTTTGTTGGGATTTTGATGGGAAGTACATTGAATCTGTAGACTACTTTTGGTAGAACTGACATGTTTACTAAGATGATCATACTTATCTAGAAACATGGGAGGTCTTTCCATTTTCTGATATCCTCTTCAATTTCTTTCTTCAGTGATTTAAAGTTTTTGTCAAATAGAACTGTTATTTCTTTGATTATAGTTACTCCAAGGTATTGAATGCTATTTGCAGCTATTATAAAGGGTGATGTTTCCTTATTTGTTTTTCAACCTTTTTATCTTTAGCATATAGGAGGGCAACTAATTTATTTGAGTTTATCATGTGTCCTGCTACCTTACTGAAGGTGTTTAATCAGCTGTAAATGTTTCCTGGTAGAATTTTGTGGATCACTTATGTATACAATCATATCATCTGCAAATTGAGGTAGTTTCACTTATTCTTTTCCAATTTGTATCCCCTTAATCTCCTTTCTTTCTCTTATTGCTTTAGCTAAAATTTGGAGAGCTATTTTGAATAGATAAAGGAAAAGAGGACACCCTTGTCCAGTTTTAATGGGATTGCTTTGAGTATTTCTCCTTTTAGTGTATTTTGGCTGTTGGCTTCTTGCAAATTGCCTTTATTATATTTAGGTATTTTCCCTGTAATACTGATCTCTCCTGGACTGTTATCAGAAAGATGTGTTGGATTTTATCAAAGGATTTTTCAGAGTCTAAGGATATAATCATGTGGGTTTTTTTCTTCACTTTGTTTATATGATGTTTTTCTTATGTTCAACTATTTCTGCATCTCTGGGATGAAGCCAACTTGATAATGGTTGATGATATTTTTTAATGATGTTGTATATGATTTCCCAGAATTTTTTTCCATAACTTTTTTATTATTATGATTAAAGTCATACATTTTATCCATGTATCCCCTTGTTCAAACTCACATCCCCCTCCTGTCACTCCTAGTCACTCTCTCTTCTCCCCATTTTTGCATCAATATTCATGAGGAAAATTGGTCTGTAATTCTCCTTCTTTGTTGCATATGTAAGTAGCTTAGACATTAGTATAATTGTGACCTCATAAAAAGAGTTTTTCAATATTCCTTCAGTTTCTACTGTGTAAAACAGTTTAAGAAGTAAGGGTAGTAATTCTTATTTAAATTTCTGGTAGAATTCTGCACTGAAACCATCTAGACCTGGGCTTTTTTCACTTGGGAGGCTTTTAATGACAGCTTCAATTTCCTTTAGGGTTATAGGCCCATTTAGGTATTTAATCTGATCTTCATTTAATTTTGGTAAATGGTACTAGTCCAAAAAGCTGTCCATTTCTTCTAGGTTTTCCATTTTTGTGAAGTATAGATTTTCAAAGTATGACCTGATAATTCTCTGGATTTCTTGGGGGTCTGCTTTTATGTTCTCCTTTACATTTCTGATTTTATCGATTTGGATACAGTCTCTGCTTTTTGATAAGTTTGGATAAGGACTTATCTATCTTGTTGGCTTTCTCAAAGAACCAACTCTTTGATTCATTATATTTTTCTTTTTGCTTCAATTGTATTGATTGATTGTTTCCTACCATAACTCTGTCTAGGTGAGAATGCTCTAATTGTTCTAAGGTTTTCAGCTGTTCTGTTAGTCCTCTAGTGTGGGACTTTCCTAGGATTTTCGTATAGGCATCTAGTGCTACAAATTTTCCTCTTAAGAGTTCTTTCATTGTGTTCCACAAATTTGGGTACGTTGTGAATTCGTTTTGTTAAATTCTAGGAAGTCTTTGATTTCTTTCTTAATTTCTTCCTTGACCCAGAGGTGGTTCAGTTGAGAGATGTTTAGTTTCCATGAGTTGGTTGGCACTCTTTTTTGATGTTGCTGAACTCTAACTTTAGACCCTGGTGATCTGATATAATACATGGGATTATTTCCATTTTTTGTATCTATTGATATTTGTTTTATGACCAATTATGTGGTCAGTTTTAGAGAAAGTTCCATGTGGTGCTGAGAAATATTTATATTCTTTGAGTTTGGGTAGAAGCTTCTATGAAAATCTATTAAATCTATTTTCATCATAATCTTTGCCAGACTCCTTATTTCTCTGTTGAGTCTCTGTCTGGTTGACCTATCAAGTGGGGAAAGTTGGGTATTGAAGTCTCTCACTATTAGGGTATGAGAATTGATGTGAGATTCGAGCTTTAACAGTGTTTCTTTTACATAGGTAGGTGCCCTTATATTAGGGGCATAAATATTCAGGATTAAAATCTCCTCTTGACCAGTTTTTCCTGTGATGAATAAGTAGTGACCATCTTGGTCCCTTTTAATTGCTTTTAGCTTAAAGTCTACTTTGTTAGATATTAGAATGGCAACCCCAGCTTGTTTCTGAGGACCATTTGACTGGAAAATCTTTTCCTAACCCTTTACTCTAAGCCTGTTTCTGTCTTTGTGGCTGGGGTGTGTTTCTTATAGGCAACAGAAAGATGGCTTCTGTTGTTGTATCCATCTTGTGAGTGTGTGCCATTTTTTAGGAGAGTTGAGTCCATTGATATTAATGAATATTAGTGACCATTGATTGGTATTTCCTGCTATTTTTCCTGGTAACTCATTTATATTTACTTTATCTGGGGTATTCTTCTGTGGGGTTATTGATTGTTTGTGGTTTCATGGGTATATTTGGGGTCCTTAGGTTGGAGTTTTCACTCTAATCTTTCTGTAGTGCTGGATTGGTAGATAGGTATTATATCAGTCTGACTTTGTCATGAAATATCTTGTTTATTCCATCTATGGCGATTGATAATTTTGCAGGATATAGTATTCCAGTTTGGCAGCCATGCTCTTTTAGCGTCTGTATAACTTATGACCAAGCCCTTCTAGCTTTCATCATTTCCATTGAATATTCAGGCGTTATTCTGATGTGTCTGACTTTATAGGTATGTTGGCCCTTTTCTTTTGCAGCTCTTAAAATTTTTTCTTTGTTCTGTATGTTTTGTGGCTTGATTATTATGTGGCATGCTGACTTTTTTTTTTATGTCATTTTTATTTGGTGTTCTGTAAACTTCATGCATCTTTATAGGCATTTCCTTCTTCAAGTTAGGAAAGTTTTCTTCAATTATTTTATTGAATCCATTATCTGTGCCTTTGAGCTGGTATTCTCCTCCTTCTTCTATTGCCATTATTCTCAGGTTAGGTCTTTTCATGGTGTCCCAGATTCCCTAAACATTTTGCGTTATGGCTTTTTTGGTTTTAGTATTTTCTTTGACTGATATATCTATTCGAGCTACTGAGTCTTCCACTTCAGAGAGTCTATCTTCCATCTCCTGAATTCTATTGGTTATGCTTGCATCTGTGTTTCCAGCTGTTTTCTTCAAGTTTTCTATTTCCAACCTTGACTCATTTTGTGCCTTTTTTATTGCTTCTTTCAGTTTTAGTTCCTAGCACGTTTCTTTCATAGATTTGTTCATCTCTTCCAATTTTTTGTTTGTATTTTCTTCTATTTCTTTAAGGGAATTTTTCATATCATCTTTGAGGGCTTCAATGATCATCATAAAGCTATTTTTGGTGTTGCTTCCCTCTGCTTGCTCTTCATTGCTCTGTTCAGGTCTTGTAGTTGTAGAACCACTACTTTCTTCTAGATTTTCCTTGTTGTTCTTTATATTATTATGTATATTTTTGCACTGCTGTCTGCCCATGGCTTCAGTGGTTCACAATTAGGTGGCTCCTGGTCAGTTGTGGCAAGCAGGCTTGGGTGTCTCCTGTCACTTCTGAGCAAGGGGTCTGCTCAATATCTGACTCTGCTCTCGGCAGGGGTCTGAATTTCAAGTCCTTAGTCTTTCTGGGCTGATGCAGTTGAGGTGTGGTCACCGCCGTGTGATGCCCCTTCTTTTAGGTGTAGTTGGTGGAAGCCCTCAGAGCCAGACTCTGTTCCTGTCTGCTAAGGATTGTGTTGAGAAACGTACCACATACAGAACCTGGTCCCAGAAACAGAACACAATTTTTCTTCTCAGGGATTCAGGTGCTGGGGCCTGCTGACCTTACCTCATCTCTGGGAAGAGTCTGAATCTGCTTTTCAATGTCCTCAGTCTTCTCTGTTGAAGCAGTTGGACTCAGGGTGGCCATGCATGTTCCCTTGTTTTAGTAGCAGCTGGGGGAAACTTCACAGCCAAAGTCTATTTCTGTGTGCTAATGAATGTGTGGAGACATGCACCACAGATGGAACCTAGTCCTGGAACCAGAACCTGACCTGTTTCAATTTTTATTTCCTGGAAATTTTCTTTTGTTTGTTGGTTTTCTCTTTCTTGGTTTTCTTAGTTTACTTTCAAAGATTTGTTAATCCCTTTAAATTTTTGTTTGTATTTTCTTCTACTTCTTTAAGGAAAATTTTTAATACCTTATTTGAATAATAATCTTCATAAAGGTGTTTTTGCTGTTGTTTCCTTCTGTTTCCTCTTCATTGCACTGTTCTGGTCTTGGTGTTGTAGAATTACCAGCATCTTCTGTTGGTGCCTTGTTGTTATTTATATTGCTGTATGTATTCTTGTTCTGGCATCTGTCCATTGCTACATTGGTTAGCTGTTAGTTGGATCTTATTCAGTTATGTCTACAGGGTTTGTAAGTCTCCAGTCTGATCTAGACACATGGTCTGCATAATCTCCTACACTGCTCTGAACATGGAATCTAAACAATCATAGGTAGCTCAGAGACCTCCTCTTCAAGGAAGTCTGGTCTGGACACAGGGTCAAAACAGTCCAAAGATGTCTGTCTGTGATAATGCAGCTTGCCTTTGAGGCAGGGCCCAGCTGAGCAATGTCCTTTCTGCTATGTTACTGGGTATTACTGGGGCAAGTCTCTCCCTGCTTTGGTTTAGGGCAGAACTGCTTATGAGATCAGAGCTGGGGTTGTGTCTCCAGCCTCAAAGCCGAAGTCTCTGAGTGGCCAAGGAATTGGAACCTGCTCACCTCTCACTCTGCTCAGGACATGGGTGTGTGTGTAGACCAAAGACATCTCTCAGTAATCATATACATAATTCTTGAATTTTAAATTGAAATACAACTAGTATAAACTAAAAATATCACTTTACAGTAAAAAACTTTCAAAAATCATACTATATTATCTATGAGTAATATTTTAGGACTGCTATATCGTCTGAAGGATGATATTTTAATGTGTATTATTAAAATAAACATATTACAATAAGTACATTGTCTAATGTTTGTGCCTATAACTCCATTTCTACACAAAGGAGTTAGTCAAAATTAGGAAATACTAGTCTTTAAAATTTGTGTTAATATATATGCATATGCTAATATCTGATTTATAGCACACAGAGATGATAAAATAGTAGTTCATGTATTTGTAATCCACTCATCATCATCTAAAAGCTGAAGCTTAGTAAAAGCATCATCTGAAATAATATTTCTATGCTTTTATTTTGTATATATCCATATTTTTATCTTATGAAATTATGTCATGATTACTATACCATTAATTGTTTACTCTTACTTATCTGGAAAACAAAAGTATTCTCTGAAATTTGCCTAAATTTTACAAACTCAATTCTAATAATTCAATTTGGGAAATTTACCATGCCATGCCAGTTGATGATTACATTTAAAAATGAAGCAGAATATTTTAGCAGTTTGGCAAATGAAGGTGGTTACCCATTTTACAGGCTCAGGTTATAATTCAGTAATATTTAAGATAAGCAAAAAAGATATATAGAAGGTTAATTCAGGACTAGTTTTATAGACAACTAACTACACTAGCATACTTCCTTATGCTTTAAATCTGTTCTTATTTTCAGTATTTATGTCAACCAAAAATATTGGATTATTAAACAGAAGCAAAAGAGAATCTGAGAACATAATAGTTAAGAGATCAGAGTCTTAATCTGAATATGAAATATTCCTTCAGTTAAAATGTTCCTTTCTTTTGATTAACAGGTCAGTATTAGATTTCATTAAAAAAGGTTTTTCACATGGTGAGGCTTTTGAGCATTTGGTTGCAAACTAGTGGCTACAGGAACCATGAGATAAGGACTTACAAAAGAAATTGATCCCCTAGAGTGGGCAGTATAGATTATATTTTGCTCTTGCTTCCTGCTCACTTCTCACCATTTCTAGGTACAGACACCATACAAGCAGCTGCTGTTCCTTGAAGTAACTGAGAGGTTACCTTCAACCATACATTTCCTGTCATTCTGGCAAGGAGCCAGAATAAATTCTTCCTTATCCTGCCACACACACACACACACACACACACACACACACACACACACACACACACACATTGTTAAAGATTTCTGGCCCTATTTGGGTCAGAAGTTCTGACCTGGCCCACAGCGGCTTTTGTCTCCCAAAGAAATGAATCAGATACTTATATTAATTTTATATTGTTAGGCATATGTCTCTGGCACATTACTAGCTAACTCTTTCATGTTAATTCAACCCTTTTCTAGTATTCTATCTGCCATGTGGCCCAGCCTGTGGCTCACCTGGATTCCTTACATGGTTCTTCCTGGGGGAGGGGGTTGCATGGAGACTTACTAACTCGGCCCTCCTTCTGCCTATGTCTCCTCTGATACTCCATCCACTTCTATGGTGCTCCACATAGACCAAACCAGTTACTTTATTTGCAACATACAGAGAACATTTCCAACACACACACACACACACACACACACACACACACACACACACACGAGAGAGAGAGGGAGAGAGAGAGAGAGAGAGAGAGAGAGAGAGAGAGAGAGAGAGAGAGAGAAGCCAACGAGTATTCTATATATTGTGCTAATGAAATGCAATAATGTCAGTTACATTTTACTCCCTATCTCTTTTTTTTGCTATGAATTTTTATTTATTCTTTTTTTGTTTTTGGAGTAACAAAGTAGTCTTTTGTGGTATGTGAAATGTGAATGAAAATATTCACATGGATAAAAACTGGTTGGGGTTATATTTTCTTTTTTTGATTTTTTTCATTTATTTTTAAATGAAGTCTCATTTTTTATCCATGTAACCCATTGTTCAAATTCCCTTCCCCCTCCCGATCTCCCAATCAATCTCTCTTCTCCCCATCTCCTTATCTCCTCCCCAGCAAGGGCAACAGGTCCAAAGGTCCCCAGGTGGCTTAGTTCAGCATCCATTCCAAGCAAGTCCAATATCCCCACTCTAATATCAAGACTGAGTCAAGTGTTTTTTGGAGAGAGTGGGATCCAAGGTGCCAGTCCAAGGTGCTTTCTTTTTTTTTTTTAACTTTATTTATTTATTTATTTATTTGCCTTGGTGTTTTGCCTGGAACTGGAACTACAGACATTTGTTAGCTGCCATGTGGGTGCTGGGAATCAAACCCGGGTCCTCTGGAAGAGCAGAGGGTGCTCTTAACCGCTGAGCCATCTCTCCAGCCCCCCCAAGGTGCTTTCAATCCCAAGCTGTTCAGTGTTTGTGGTTTGCAGCTTGGAAATGCTTTGCTGTTTATTTAAAGTCCACTAATGAGTGAGTACATCCCCCGATTATCTTTCTAAATTTGTGATAACTCACTCAGGAGGAAATTCTCCAAATCCATCCATTTGCCTGTGAACTTTAGGATATCATTTTTTCTTACTGCTGAGTAGTATTCCATTGTGTAGATGTACCACAGCTTGTTAATCCATTCTTCAGTTAAGGGGCATCTAGGTTGTATCCAGGTGTCTTGAGCACTAACCCCATTTACGGGGAGGAATGAGAGTTCAGACAACTTGATCCTCCTGCCTCTGCCTCCTTCAGCAAATCCTATGCACATGAACCACCACAACTGGCTTGATAAACCACATTTACATAAGAAATAAGCATTCACATAAGTCACACACAAAGTTTGCTCCTTGTCCCCAAAGGGAGTGAGGAAGGTACCTTTATTTTGCAAATTGGCTTCCTGCTTTGATCTGGTTTGGGCTCTGGTTGCCTTATTGGTATCCTAACTGCATCACTTTTTACTTATTAATTCTCTACATACACGGCACACATTTTTTAATGAGTTTGTTTATATTTTAACTCCTAACTGAGGTTGTTTACATCTGGTCTTACATACTGCTCCTTACATTTCATCTGCTGATGCCTGAAATGTAGTCAACATAAAAAGCTTCACTTGAGGTTGCAGCCTGAGAATTTACATTATTTATTCCCTTACGTCTTTCCATTCTCATGTATTTTTTTCTGCTCATAAGTTTTGTATACATGTGTTTATTAAAGAGTGAAAGCCAATTTCAGTATGCTGCAAATTCAAACAATATATTTTAATAAAGTCTTTACATAGCATTCTAGTACATATACTCTGTAAATTCTTATCTAAACATTGGATCACTTCCTCTGAGTTATGTTTAAGCCAAACTCTAAAGGTTTCATAACATCTGTGGCGTCCTTTGCCCTTGTAGGCTGCTGTTAGTGCTGCACAAATATGTAGTTCTTCATATATCTTATTCCTATAAATTCTAAATGTGTTGTCATTTACAAATGTATTCCTGTTATATCCAAATTCTCCTAAGTCTATGCCCCATATGGTTGGTTACTTCACTGGGCATGTGAAATGTTAAATGCAATAACATCAAAGGTAGATTGTCTATTTCTCCTGGTCCTGATAAGAATATCATAGTATATTTATGGGTACAATACTTTCATTCTTGTACTGCTCCTGCCATTGACAATACTCCTAGTCTAGAAAATATATCAGATAATGGTTTCATATGCTTTGGGTATGTCTCATACAATAGTTTACATAAACCTTTATCAGAAATCATAATGTCATCCTGATGGATTCCATTCAGTTTTTCTTTTATTCAAGTATGATGGTGGATTGTACTTTTCCTATAAGACATCTGAAGCATGGATTAAAGCAATATCTTTTCAATTTACAAAAGATGCATAAAGCAATACTTAAACATAGAATAACTATAATCCAATATGCTCTTGTTTTTATCCAGGTACACCAGCTATATATTGGTGTGCAAATAAAATCAAATCTTGCCAATTTTGCTAAGTAGTCCCCAAATATACATTGTTTTATTTGGTCTACCCAGTCTTTATGTACATAAATATTGGCTCTTACTACATTTACAAAATTGTGTATTTAATGTCTATTTCTAACATTTACAAAATTGTGTATTTAATGTCTATTTCTAAGTATGGATTTGTCCTGTTTTGTAATTTTTCTATGTATTGAATCCAATTGCTTCTGATTAAATTCTGCTCTCCGTTCCAATTCCACAGCTTGTTTAACAAATTGTTGGTGATATTCATCCTTTGTGGAATCAAAAAAAAATAGAGATCCATCTAAATAATGTTTTCTTCTATGGCAATTGTAGTAATTCTTTGTGTGGTTGTTGCACTGCCTTTCCAATCAATATAACTCATTATGTATCATGCAGCATCCTGGTTCTGTAATATTAAATGAGATGGTGTCATGCTCCATTGTAGTTTCATTTAAATTAGTACAAAATATAATGGTGGGTGTATATTTGACACATACCAAGAATGTATAGTCTCCTGTGTCTTCTCCAGATTGGGTTATTGTGGCTATTGCCATTTGACTGGTTTCTAGAGTATGTTGTGTTAAATATGGATATACATAAGCATTTGCTCCTAGAGATACTGTATTTTCTAGTGGTATAAATATAGGTGTATTATTCATATTTGTCCAAAAGTAATGGTCTATTGATACTACATATTTAAATTCCCAATTATTTATATGTGTTCCTTCTTGGTATGGTAAGCTGTGAAAGAATTATCAGAAAATATTTGGATTAAGTGTGTTTTACACAGTCCATCAGAGCATCCACTTTCATATTGAGGGTTTAATATACTTTGGAATTCTTTGGTTCTTCTGTCTAATCCTGTACTAAATAATTTATTTAATTCTTAATTCATATTATTTTCCTTTGATTTCCACATTTCACACATCAAGAGGTTGCGATTTATGCCTATCAATTATGCCTGTTGTGAAAATTGTTCTTTATATAAATCTTGCGTAGCTTTAATTTCTGCTGGCATTGTTTGTACTAGTGTGTGTAGGCCATCAATTGAGTTTGAAATGGCATGTAAGGTCTGTGCTGTCTTGGCATTAATTTGCTGAATATGGTATGTTTCTATTTTATTATTTCTGTCATTGCTGCTGACACTTCTCCTCCCATTATACCTCTTAAAATAGCTCCGACCATGAATGTTGCTACTGTCATGGCTTGTAGGGATTTTCTTCCTATTCTGGTTGGTGAGGAGTAAGCAAGATCTAACTCATAGTCTGTGTTCCAGCAATAATCTCCTTGGGGTTTTAGCACTGTTAGGTCAATATTAATCTCTATTTTTTTCTTATTTTGGGGTATAATATTAGTTTAAATGTTTTTTTAAGTCTGGTATTATTGCATGTGCTTTTACTGCTGAGGGTTTTCCTTGTGGTGGTATTAAGTATCCATTTGGATAATGTGCAGTGCAAAGTCCTATGTTTGGTTTATTGTCCTTAGCCATATTTCCTCTAAATATTATTAAAGATGAATTTGAGTGTTCATACATATATTCCTTTAATCTAGATATTGGGAGGTGATATATCTTATCCCAATATTGTGTGTGTTATTTCTTTGATTCTCTTGGCTTATGTGCCCCCCATTCTACCTTGTTCCATTCTCTGTATGTTGGGTTTGGCATTAACATATAAAAGTAGTATGGTAATTTATGATATTGTAATTCAATTGTGCCTTCTATATTGTAGTCTGTTTGCCAAAAATAACCTGTGTTTGGATGCCATTTTTATAATGTATTGTTATGTCTTTAGGCTCCATTACTGTTCCTACTTACATGGCTTTGTCCATCAATATTTTGGGTGATACATATTCCAGTTGTACTATACCTGTATAATTAAATGCTTTAATATGTACAACTTTATCCAAATTATACATTGTAACATATTTTTGTTCTATTGTTGTAAGGTTATATTTAACATCCCATGGGATAGGCATATCCAGTAAATCTTTCTGATTATGATGCCAGCAAATTGATATTTTTGGATTTTCTAACATTGTGTGTGTTCTGTATTTTGGCTCATGTTTCATATATAAGATTGTCAATATTTTATCTTTATATAGATTCATTGAGTAACTTCTAGTAATTATGTTGCTATGATAATTTGTGAAGTCTAACATGATTATTCTGTTGTTTGTTGTGCAATTAGTACTTAAGGTATTATTTATCACAGTTGTTATGCATTGTTGTTGTGTCATTCTGTTTTTCTGTTGTCCCTGAATCATTGATTGTAATATACTGGCATCGGTACATGCTATTTGGGATAAATTTACAAAATAACCTGCTTCATTGGTTATATTATAATTTAATAAAACTACTACTTGTACTGTTTTGGTACTATTCTTATTTGTATCCCCAAAGAGTGCTACACATGGTTTTTTACTTGTTAATAGGGGATTTCTTAAGTCTAATTCGCTTATTTTCTTATGTACATTATCACTAAAATATAAAGGTCCCATGTGAAAATTTAATACTGTATGATTTTTGTACTGCACAATATCTAATTATATTATTTACTTCCTTTTTGTTAATGCATGCATATGCCAATGTTCCCAGTTCATGGTGGGTGTCATTACTATTTCTTGGGTCTGTTGTTAATATGCATGTATGTGTTTTTCGTGTCTTCTGTACAATCTGGAAATATTTCTACTGTGTGTCTCATTGTTGACCAGAGTTGTTGTAGTATAGCAGTAAAAATTATTGGAAATCTCCAATGTTCTACTCGTAATTGTAAATTCTTGTCCAATCCTCCCATTTCCATTCTTTTCCCAAAACATTTGGACTGTTCTTTCCATGTATTATTGTAAAATTGCCATAGAGTGGCAAATTAGGAAAATCTGCTACACATAGTCAATTTGTTTGGTATTGGTTTGGTAATCCTTTTGCATGTTTCCATAAGTTTTGGGGCATCTGTTTCCCCATGGTTTAGTTAATGGTGGTATTCCTGACACTATAGGCCATGGACTGACCATTTTTCCATAATTGCACACTGTCCAATCCATGGGACTGCAAGGGTTACTCCATGGTTTGTTTGTATTGTTACTGTGCTGGTGGTGTCATCATTATATTCATTATATTTGCAATCATAATTAGGGTCATCATAGACCACTTCAGTAAGTCTTTCTGTTGTAGTATTATATTGTAAACATAATGTTTGAGTTGCCTCTTGAAAAATAAGTGGAGGAAAGTACTGTCTTACAAATGAGCTATTTATTCCTAATTCACAACCAAACACAGGTTGAGTTTCTGTTCCTAACGCCACAGTTAAATAATGTGTGTTTACATTAAAGTTAAACTGCCTAACATATGAATTTTTTGCCCAGAACATGATATATATGGCTGTATTGTTAGTAATATTTGTCCAAAATTCTGACCAGTGGCATTTTAATGTGTTCTGCACATGTATGTTTGTATTTTACCCATCACCTAATTGTAGCATATATTCTTTTTTGGGTGATATGGATTATAAAGCATTCTAACTTGTTAACATCTTTCATACCATTCCCAAGTTAAGCAATATACATACTTTTGCCAAAAACTATACGTTTGTCCTAGATAATGTAAGTATTTTCTTTTGGCTGACCAATATAATGGTAATTTTCCTTTTAGGTTATCTGGGGTTGGTCCTGGTGGACGAGTTACTGTTGTTTTTGTTGTTGTTGTTGTTGTTGTTTTTCTGGGTGTTATCATATGTTGTGTTGTGATTGGTGTGTCAGTGGTTGGTGCACTTTCACCATGTGTCTGTGTGACTGTGGTTATGGTAGGTGATGATAATGTAGTTGTTATGGTGGTGGTAATACTCTTAGTAGTAGTCTGAGTAGCTGTTGTGCTGTGCTGCTTGTGCTGTTCCCCTGAACTTGATTAGGGCAAAGTAATAAGAGCACAAGAGTAAACTCCCACACATGGCTCTAGCTACAAATGCTATTACACTTTCCATTATGATCTGTGTAGGTAATGTATCTAGCACACTATATAACTGGGTGTCCTAGAGTGTGCTGCTGCATAGTTTTAGCTAAAGCTGGTTGTATTATATATGTCTTTGCAAAATGAGAATATGAAGTCTATAATGGGTATTACAATATATATTCCCAATAAAATAAGCCAAAATGTAAATAAAGCTGCTCTAAGCATTTAGGCAATATCTTCTAGTCTAGCAAGTTTTAAGTCTTTTTTACCTTCAGTTATCCACACGTTGTTTCTTGTTCCTGTGGCTATATTCTCAGCTTGATACAGTTTGTTATCCTCGTGATTCCTGTAAAGGCAATTTGTATTCCTAATTAATTCTTTTTCTATAACAGTAAAATAATCTATATAATCTACTAATTTTCTTGCTTCCTGTATTGGGGATTTTCTATTCAATCTGAGTCTAATATTTCATTCATATACTAGTATTTTAATTGCTAGTGGGAGAGATATTTCAGTGTGAGTTTCTAGTTGCTTCTTTAGCATTCCATTCCATCTTTCTATTGTTCTGGCTACTGTAGGTATATATGCTCTGTGGAAATCCCACTGAATGTCTAAGTTTTTTGCAAGTCTTTGGACTTTATGTCCTCTAAAGTGTGAGCTTTGATTTAACTGTATGGGAGTGTGCCATATGATGAGCACCATTCCCAGATAGCCAAAATAGTGGTATTTTGGTCTGGGTGGGCACTTTCCTTGGCCATTCCCAGTCCTGTGGTTATATCTATCATGGTACAGCAATATTTTCATTTAAAGTTATTAAGTAGTCCTATGAAATCAATGTGTACTATCCTATTAAATGCTAATCTATGTCCAATACTTTCTTGATAATCATGTCTAAGTATGGTTCCTGCTTTATGACAATTTGGGCATCTGTTGATTGTATGCTTCATAGTGTACCTTGATGTCTGGATATTCCTTGTCAAACCATCCCTTCAATGTACATGTTCCTATGTGTCCTAGTTACGTATGTAGTTCTAACATTTCTTCCTCAGTAACAGGGCTTTCTTTTTGTTTATAAATTACTTTCCATTTTCTACAGAGCTTTTCCTTTCCAGTAGTAGGGTCTATATCTGCCTTCCACTTGCCTTTGAGTTTTAGAATTAGTGTGGATGCCAGTTTATCCATTATCTCATTATTTTTGCTACTTTCCTCCTGTTTCTTAGTATGTGCATACACATGACAGATAATTATCTTGGCATTTTTGCTAGCTTCATCTAATTCTTGCCATGCTGCTTTTGACCAAATTTCCTTTCCACTCAGCTTCCAATCATTTTTATTCCATTTTCCTGATGATACTCCTATGCCATTTGCTACACACCATGAATTGGTGTATAAGTAAATTGTTTTATGTCCTTCTTTTACTGACTACCTGACGGCCAGTAAAGCGGCTATTACTTCTGCATATTGGGCAGATTTGTCAGTGCTTTGATCTGTTAAGATCATTCCATCCCTTGGATTCTAGGCAGCTGAATTTCAGTTCACTTTTTAGTTTACTGTGGTTTGCAGATTCATCAGTAAACCAGGCATTAACCATAGAAGGGTTGAACTCTCTAGTCCCCCAATGGCCCACTGGTACCTGTTTCTGGGGATGGATTGTGGTTGGGAAGATGTATCTCTTTGGAGTCATGGGCCTATTGGACTGTAATATTGACTCTGATACTGATGGTACCAACTCCTCTGCACACAGAGGTATTGACTGGAGGAACTCCTATAAGTTCCATTTCCATTGTAGTACCTTTCCTTCCATGGGTAGTCCAGCCCATGCTTCTCCTGGTACCTTTACCCAATCTAGGATGGGTATAGGTGATCAGAGTATCACATGGTTCTCTTTGAGCAGTGAGTGGATTGCTCTGAAGGCCTCATATGCCATCCATATTGTTCTTTCAAACAATGAGTATTTATTTTCAGACCATGGGAAATTTTTGAAGTATAAGCCTATTGGCCTTTATCTTCTATCTGATCCTTTTGCAAATATATTTCAATTACCATATCCCTGTATGTATAATATATCTATAAATACTATATCTTCCTGTTTAATTGGTTACATTGCTCTATAATTTCTAATATCATTTTAACTGCCTGTTCTTGTTCCGGGCCCTACTCAAAGTCCTGTGCTTTCCTGGTTATTTTGTATAATGGTTGTAGGATTATTTGTAAATATGGAATGTGCTGTCTCTAGTATGAGAATAGTTCTATTAGATGTTATACTTCGGTTTTGTTAATAGATTTTTTAATTTGTTTGAGCTTGTCTATAACTGCATTTGGTATAGAATGTCCTTCTGTAGTCCAATGTACTCCTAAAATTTAATTTCTGTTCTTGCTGGGTTTACTTTTTCCATGTTTATTTTCCAGCCTTCATCCTTACGATGTTGTATGAGCTTGTGTAATTTTTTCTACCTTATTTTTATCTTGTCCTACTACCATAATATCATCTACATAAGTAGATATATTACTTTCTGGTTCTGGCTCAAAATCCTTTAATGTTATTGTTAGTATATTGTGAGCTATTATAAGACTATTTAGGTATCCTTGAGGTAGTCTTAGAAATTGGTATTGCTGGCTCTGACAGTTATATGTGTATTCCCTGGATTCTGAGTGTAATGGAATTCCAAAGAACATATCACTTAGGTCTATTGTTGCCATTGCCTTTGGAGCAGTATTTTTAATTCTCAGAAAATGTCCTCTACATTCAGAAGATGTCCTGATAGTTTTGGAGTTTTTTCATTAATTCTTCTAAAGTCTACTGTAAATCTCCATTTACCATTAGGTTTAAGTACTGGCTACACTGGGCTATTATAGTTAAATGATTGAGATTTTTCTATAATTCCTTCCTTAAGTAGAATTTTTATTGTTTCAGTTATTTCTTTTATGCCACCCTTAATGGGATATTGAGTTATATATGTTGGTGTGGTATAAGGTAATTTTATAGGTTATATTTTCACTTCTGCTAAGTTGTATCTTATCTTTGCTATTCTTTTAATATTTATAAAGTCTGGAAATAGTTTCCTTATTTCTTTGATTCCTAATATATTACATGGTACATTAAAACTAGCTGCCTCTATATCATATTCCTTATCATATCATATAATTTTAATCTTATTTTTATTATAGGTACCTTAGTTTCTGCTGCTACTCCTTGTAAAATTATTTCCTTATTAGTTTTAAAGTGTTCTGTGAATTCAATAATTATACTTATTTCTGAAACTGTATCTAATAGCCATTTAATAAGTTTGTGTCCCTTCTTTGTTATTATTGGGATAGCTACCAATGGTCTTCCAGCCGGGTTGATCAAGTCCTTCTAGAGTTGTAGTGATTGAGTGGCCGTGGGTTTAAATTTTGGCCCCATGGTTAAGTTTTGTGGTTTGTTCCAGGTTGGTCTAATTTTACATTTGGCTTGGAGTTTCGCTGTCCTAAAAAAGAGTTGGGTGGTCTAGTCTTATTTCAAGGATTGTTTCTGTAACCTACTATTCTCCTTATTGGGTTCTATGGTTTGTATACTGCTTATGTTATGGGCATTTGGCTTTCTGTTTTACCAAATAGTTTTATGTTTTAGAACCTTCTCTTTGTGTTGTTTACTGTTTGTTGTTGTTGTTTGCAGACAATGACACTACTTTTTCCATATCTAATTCTCTGTAGAATTTAAAGAAGTCTATAACATCGGCCATGGTCTGGCAGGCCTGTAGGGTCCTGTCAACTGCAATGGTCTGGCAGGCCTGTAGAGGTCCTGTCAAGCCCATTCTTAGATGTATTGGTGCTCCTTTAATAATGATTTTCTTAAATGTGGAGTGAATGGTTCTGCCTCGGGAGTGAGTATTTGATTATAAATAAAGTATGGGATTTCTAATTTTCCGCAATGTTTAATGGCTTGGGAGTAAGTGGTCCACTCGCCTATTGACTCAAATTGTGTGAGGTCTAATGTAGAAGATGCTAGTCTCTATGCTGCTGTTATCCAATCTAAAAGTGGGTGTGTATCTCCTTTAGAGGTTTCTAAGACATGCTCTAGAGCTTCTGCTACTGGCGGGTACTTTGCTATATTTCTGACCTTTCTCATTTCCTGGTCAGTTAACATGACTATTTCAACTCCTTTTTCCCACAGTAGGCATACATATTCTGCAACCTTTTGTCCATTCTGGGCATCTTCTTTTCTTAATTCTTTTTTTTTTTTAATATGATAAAGCAAAACTCATCATATTGAAGTTAGACAAGACAACTCAGCAGAAGAAAAAGAGTCCCAAGGGTGGGACAACAATCAGAGACATAGTCATTCTCACACTCAGGAATTACATAAAAATATTAAGATAAAAGCCATAACATGTACACAGTGAACCTGGTACAGACCTGAATCAGTCCTGTGCTTATGGTTCCAGTCTCGGTGAGTTCATATGTACTTTGCTTAACTGTTTCATAGAGCCTTGTTTTCCTGGTGTCTTTAATTCTACTCTGGTTCTTAGACTCTTTTCACCTTCTCTTTCCTGCTGTTCCAAAAGTTCTGAGGGGAGATGTTCGATGAAGACATCCCTTTTAGACTATTTCTCTTTATAATCTCTGGCAGTGGTCTCTGCATATGTACCCAACTGTTGCTGAAGGAAGCTTCTCAGATGATGACTGGATAAGTCACTGATATTAGAGTCTATCAGAATATCATAAAGAATAATTTTGTTGATTTCTTTGTCATCGTTTGTTTGCTTTAGACCACTGGTGTTTGATTTCACCATACGTCTCTGGGCTATCTAGACTCTGGTTCTTGGTCACCCTAGCAGTGTCAGGTATGGCTTCCTTCCCATGGAGTTGCTGTTAAGTCAAGTCAGATATTGGTTGGCTACTTTCACAAGTTCTTATTACCATTGTCCAGGCATATCTTGAAGGCAGAACAGATTGAAGACCAAAGGTTTTGTGGCTGGATTAGTGTTTATACTTTTCTCTGGGCAGTCTGCAGAGTATCTCCCTGCACCAAAGACTCTAGAATGTAGGAATGAAGGCTCCATGTTGGTACCAGATAGACTTATTGTTATTCAAGGATGTGTGGGTGCTGTCTCAGCAATGACACACTATTGCTGGTTTGCCAAGAACACCCTGGGTTGTTTGGAGATTTTCCTATGACACCTTTGTCCAACAACTCAAGCGAATAAACCCAGTCCCACTACTGGAAACTTTATTTGATAACAAGAGGTGAATACTTGAAACTCCATATTCCCCCATTATTAGGAAACCACATTAAAATCTGCTTCATGTATATATTTAAGAAAGTTCACACTGAACTAGGTTTTAATTTTTTGTTTTTTACAATTTGACAACAGAAAAGCCATTAATTGAATAAAAAAATTGTATATTTAAAAAATAAATTCATACACTAATATAAAATTCAAATATGAGAATCAAATATTGGCATTTCTAGGTGTGCTGGTTAGTAGTTTGTGTCTCTGTGTGTGTTGTTGTTTTTTGTATGTTTGTTTCATTTTTCAATCAGTTTGACACAAACTCTGGTCATATGTAAAAAGAGATCTGTATTTGGGAAATTATCTCCACTAAATTGTACTGTAGACGAGTCCTATGGGGAATTTTCCTTTTTTTTTCTTTTTATTATTATTATTATGAACAAAGAAGTCACACTTTCTATCCTTGTATATCCTTATTCAAGGTCCCTACCCCCTCCCACCACATCAGGTCATTCTTTCTTCTCTACAAATCCCCATCCCATCCCTGGGCAGGCTGCAGGCAGTCCCATGGCCCCAGTGCTCCCATATTGCTTAGGTCAGTCTCCACTCTTGGCAGATGCAGTTTTCTCCCCCATCCCTCAAGAGTAAGTCAGGGAATCGTCTAAGGGGAGTGGGATCCAAGGTGTCAGTCCAGGGTGTTTCTGATCCCAAGCTGTTCAGTGGTTGTGATTTGCAGCTTGGGCATGCTTTGCTTTTTTCTTATTTGTTTGTATGTTTAGAGTCCACAAATGAGTGAGTACATCCCCTGTTTATCTTTCTGAGTTTGTGATATCTCACTCAGTAGGATATTCTCCATATCCATCCATTTGCCTGCAATTTTTTGGATATCATTTTTCTTACTGCTGAGTAGTACTCCATTGTGTAGAGGTAACACAGTTTGTTAATCCATTCTTCAGTTGAGGGACATTTAGGTTGTTTCCACGTTCTTGTTATTACAAATAATGCTGCTGTGAACAGAGTTGAGCTAATGCCTTTGGAGTGTGACTGTGCATCTTTAGGGTATACACCCAGAAGTGGTATTGCTAGGTCCTTGGGGAGATTGATTGTCATTTTTTGAGAAACCGCCATATCGCATTCCAAAGTGGCTGAACAAGCTTACATTCGCACCAAAAATGGAGGAGTGTTCTCCTGGCTCCGCATCTTCTCTAGCATAGGCTGTCTTCTGTGTCTTTTATCTTAGCCAATCTAACAGGTGTAAGGTAGTATCTCAAAGTTGTTTTGATTTGTATTTCTCTGATGGTTAAAGATGATGAACACTTTTTAAGGTGCCTTTCAGCCATTTGTTACTCTTCTGCTGAGAATTCCCTTTTTAGATCTGAAACCCATTTTTTGATTGGGTTATTCAAGGTTTTGGGCTATACATTCTTGAGATCTTTTCATATCTTAGAGATCAGTCCTCTATCACTTGTAGGGTTGTTGAAAAATCTTTTTCCATTCTGTAGGCTGTCATTTTGTCCTATTGACAGTGTCCTTGGCTTTACAGAAGCTTCTTAGATTCAGAATATTCCACTTATAGATTGGTCGTCTTAGTCTCTGTGCCACTGCAGTTATATTTAGGAAGTGGTCGCCTATGCCAATTCGTAGAAGTGTATTTTCCACTTTCTTTTCTATCAAGATTAAAATGTCTGGGTTTATGTTGAGGTCTTTGATCCACTTGGATTTGAATTTTGTGAAAAGTGACAGGCTCGGGGCTATTTGCATTTTTCTACACACTTCCATCCAGCTATGCCAATACCATTTGTTAAATATACTATCTTTTTTTCATTGAATATTTTAGGCCTCTTAGTCAAAGATCAGGTGTTCATAAGTTTTTGGGTTAATGTCTGGATCCCAATTCTATTCCATTGATCCACAAGTCTGTTTTCATGTCAGTACCAATCTGTTTTTATTACTGTAGATCTATAGCATAACTTGAAGTCAGGGATGATGATACCTCCTGAGGTTCTTTTGTTGAGTAAAATTGTTTTGGCAATCTTGGCTTTCCTGTTATTCCAAATGAAATTGAGTATTGTTCTTTCAAGTTCCAAAAAAAATTGTGTTGGGATTTTGATCAGTAGTGTATTTAATCTGTAGATTGCTTTTGGTAGAATTGCCATTTTTATTATGTTGATCCTACCTATCCAGGAACATGGGAGAGCTTTCCATTTTTTGATATCTTTCTTCAGTGATTTAAAATTTTTGTCAAATAGGCCTGTTACATCTTTGGTTATAGTTACTCCAAGGTATTTAATACTATTTGCTGCTATAATGAAGGGTAATGTTTCTCTTATTTCTTTTTCAGCTCCTCTACCTTTAGTGTATAGAAGGGCTACTGATTTTGTTGAGTAAATCTCGTATCCTGCTATATTGCTGAAGGTGTTTATTAGCCATAGCAGTTCCTTAGAAGAATTTTGTCGGTCACTTATGTATACAATCATATCATCTGCAAATAGAGATAGCTTCACTTCTACTTTTTCAATTTGTATTCCTTTAATCTCCTTTCACTCTCTTATTGCTTTAGCTAAAACTTCAAGAACTATAATGAATAGATAAGGGGAGAGAGGACATCCTTGTCTAGTTCCTGATTTTAGTGGGATTATTTTGATTTTTTCTCCATTAAGTTTGATACTGGCTGTTGGCTTCTTGTAAATCGCTTTCATTATAATTAGATATTCTCCCTATATTTTTGATCACTCCAGGGCTTTAATCATAAAAGATTGTGGATATTGTCAAAGGCTTTTTCAGCATCTAAGGATATGATCATGTGGTTTTGTTCCTTTAATTTGTTTATATGATCGATAACATTTACGGTTTTTCATATGTTAAACCAGCCCTGCATTTCTGAGATGAAGACTACTTGGTCATGGTAGATGATATTTTTTATACATTGTTGTATATGGTTTGCAAAAATATTGTTGAGAATTTTCACATCAATATTCATGAGGGAAATTGGTCTATAATTCTCCTTCTTTGTTGTGTCTTTGAGTGGCTTGGGTATAAGTGTAATTGTGGCCTCATAAAAGGAATTTGGCAATATTCCTTCAGGTTCTACTTTGTGAAACAGTTTGAGGAGTAATGGTAGTAATTCTTCTTTGAAAGTCTGGTGGAATTTGGCACTGAAAACATCTGGACCAGGGCTTTTATTTTTGGGGAGATATTTAGTGACAGCTTCAATTTCTTTAAGGGTTATAGGCCTGTTTAAGTAACTAATCTGATCTTCATTTAATTTTGGTAGATGATACTTGGCCAGGAAGATGTCCATTTCATCTTGGTTTTTTCATTATTGTGGAATACAGATTTTCAAAGTATGATCTGATAATTCTCTGGATTTCCTGGGGGTCTGTTGTTATGTCCCCCTTTTCATTTCTGATTTTGTTGATTAGAACACTCTCTCTCTGTTTTTTGATTAGTTGGCTAAGGGCTTATCTATCTTGTTAACTTTCTCAAAGAACCAACTCTTAGATTTGTTGATTCTTTGTATTGTTCTTTTTGTTTCAATTGTATTGATTTCAGCTCTAAGCTTGATTATTTCCTGCCATCTACTCCTTCTAGGTGAGTTTGCTTCTTATTGTTCTAAGGCTTTCAACTGAGCTGTTAGGTCTCTAGTGTGGGATTTCTCTAGGTTTTTCTAGGAATCTAGCGCTATGAATTTTCCTCTTAAGACTGCTTACATTGTGTCCCACAAGTTTGAATACGTTGTGGATTCATTTTCATTAAATTCTAGCAAGACTTTGATTTCTTTCTTAATTTCTTCCTTGACTCAGAGATGGTTCAGCTGAGTGATGTTTAGTTTCCATGAGTTGGTAGGCTTCTTTGGATTTGATGTTGTTGAACTCTAACTTTAGGCTCTGGTGGTCTGATTGGTTACAAGGGATTATTTCCATTTTTTGTATCTGTTGGTATTTACTTTATCACCCATTATGTG
Organism: Sigmodon hispidus; assembly: GCA_004025045.1. Taxonomy (NCBI): domain Eukaryota; kingdom Metazoa; phylum Chordata; class Mammalia; order Rodentia; family Cricetidae; genus Sigmodon; species Sigmodon hispidus. The sequence goes on from PVIH01024078.1 coordinate 22,174, forward strand.
GTCAATTTTAGAGAAAGTTCCATGAGGAGCTGAGAAATATATATATTCCTTTCTGTTTGAGTGGAAGCTTCTGTAACTATCTTTTAAATCCATTTGCAACATAACCTTTTAGACTCCTTATTTCTCTGTTGAGTCTATGTCTGGTTGATCTATCCAGGGTTCAAAGTGTGGTCTTGAAGTCTCTCACTATTAGGGTGTAAGAATTGATGTGGGATTCTAGCTTTAGCAGTGTTTCCTTTACATAAGTAGATGCCCTTATATTAGGGGCATAAATATTCAAGATTGAAATGTCCTCTTGACCAATTTTTCCTGTGATGAATAAGTAGTGACCATCTTGGTCCCTTTTAATTGCTTTTAGCTTAAAGTCTTTTTTTTTTTTTTTTTTTAGATATTAGGATTGCAACCCCTGCTTGTTTCTTAGGACCATTTAACTGGAAAAACTTTTCCCAACCCTTTATTCTAAGCCTGTGTCTGTCCTTGCATATGATGTGTGTTTCTTGTAGTCAACAGAAGGATGACTTCTGTTGTTGTATCCATCTTGTTAGTGTGTGGTGTTTTATAAGAGAGTTGAGTCCATTGTTATTAAGGGAAATTAGTGTCCATTGATTGATATTTCCTGCCATTTTTGGTGGTAACTTGTTTGTGTTTCCTTTCTCTGGAGTATTCTTCTGTGGAATTATTGATTATTTGTGATTTCGTGGGTGTATCTGGGGTACTTAGGTTGATTTTTCCCTCTAATACATTCTGCAGTGCTGGATTGGTAAATAGATATTCTTTCAGTCTGACTTTGTCATGAAATATGTTGTGTTGTTTACTCATTTATGGAGATTGATAATTTTGCAGGGTATAGTATTCTAGTTTGGCAGCCATGCTGTTTAAGTGTCTGTGTAACTTCTGACCAAGCCCTTCTAGCTTTCATTGTAAAAATGCAAGTAAATTAGTTTTTTTTCATTTCAAAATGCTAATAAATTAGTTGCCCTCCTATATGCTAAAGATAAAAAGGTTGAAAAACAAATAAGAAAACATCACCCTTTATAATAGCTGCAAATAGCATTCAATACCTTGGAGTAACTATAATCAAAGAAATAACAGTTCTATTTGACAAAAACTTTAAATCACTGAAGAAAGAAATTGAAGAGGATATCAGAAAATGGAAAGACCTCCCATGTTTCTAGATAAGTATGATCATCTTAGTAAACATGTCAGTTCTACCAAAAGTAGTCTACAGATTCAATGTACTTCCCATCAAAATCCCAACAAAATTTTTTACAGACCTTGAAAGAACAATACTCAATTTCATTAGAAATAACAGGAAAGCCAGGATTGCCAAAACAATTTTGCTCAACAAAAGAA
>PVIH01024079.1:0-23525 GCA_004025045.1 Sigmodon hispidus
AATTTGTAGGCTATTTTACTCTAGTCATTTGATCAGAAGAGAGTTATGTAAGATAGCAGATAATTTTTAAGTATTCAGTATTTAATTTAGTAAAAAAAATAGTTATAATTGAATGACAGTTACTTTGTCAGAGACTCATTAGTTGTTTCCATGGTATTAGAATAATAAATGAAATTTAAAAACAAATTCCCATTTGTAATAACTCTAGAAGAATCATTCTGATTTTAAAATATGTATCTATGTGTCACATTCTATGAAACTATGAATAGAGGATGTATCAGATATTAAACTGATAGCTCTAGTTGACCTGGAACTTGTATGTAGACCAGGTGAGCTACCAACTCACAAATCTCTGCCTCCCTATGCTCCCAAGTACTGATATTAAAAGTATGCATGGCTAAAAAAAATTATAGATAATATCTCAACCAGCCTTTTTATTTTATCTGCCAGAAATTATAAACAAATATTAATTTCAGTTATAAATGTCATTGTTCCCAGATTGAAACACTGTCATTATATAAAGGTTTTATTGTATTGGTAGAATGTTTGCTTTTTCAATCTAACTTCCAATGAAATGATAAACTTATTGTTTTCTTATTAATAAAAGCTCTTTCTATAGGGTTAAGCAGAAAACATTTACTCAATAATAGGCACTTATTTTCATACATCTGTGTAGTAAATTTCTAGCCTGGACTTTTCAGCTTATCCCCTATGCTCAGTCATGCATATAGCCCTGCTGCTATTTGTCCACAAATAAGCATATAATGGCTTATATTAATTTCATGCTGATAGGCCTATGGCTCAGTGACATAACTTGCTATATCATATCTCTTAAACTAACCCATGATTAGCCAAGTAGCTTAGTACCTTTTTTTCAGATCAGCATCCTGGCCTTATTTCCTGTGCATCTGCTGGCATCTCTCCTGGAGACTGTTGCTATGCTCTTTCTGTTCCCAGAGTTTTCTCAGTCTGGTAGCCCCACCCACACTTCTTGTTTGCCTTCTGGCCAATCAGCATTTTATTAAACCAATAGATGGAAAAAATGTTTGTATTGGACAAGAACATATACCCACAGCACATTTGTAGTTGATTTTGTAGAAAAACAAATAATTTAAATAAAGAAAGTCCTTAAAAACAAAGTGTAGCACAACATGTCAAAGAGCTGAGCATAGATGATTCTTGCCTTAGTACCATGGTGTAAGTTTTACTTTATTTTTTCAGATGAATAATTATGCAAAAACTCAAAAGGAATGAGAATATTGCCCACAAACCAAGAAGCCATAAAAGAGCTTACATTTCTTTATTTCCAACTTACTATAATGTTCACCATTTATTTTTCTTATATGTTGTCTTACAGTAATGTTATCACTATACTTTGAATGAGCTTCTTTTGTTTGTTTCTGTTATTTCAGCAATGTTTAGGCCGGAGCTTGTGGTAATTCCCCCTACCTTTCAAATGTAGAAATACCAGGTAAATACCATGTCTATTTTTAATTATTATTTTTATTAAAGCATTTAAACACAGATCCTATTAAAATTATTCTCGTGTTAATTCAGAAAGATAAGTATAAAGGAATGTTTGCTTCCTATTCACTAGGTATTTCTTAGAAAACATCATGACCATCTTAAACTAATGTGAACAAACCCATCCCTGTTATTTTGGAAAAACATCTTTCAATAGTTAGAATACTTCTTCTTACTCCTCTAGATAGATCTGAAATGTCAAATTGAGTAATTTTTCTAAATTCTGGAATTGTAAAACAGTGGGGAATATTTGGAGATGTTATCATGTGGCATTCTGATTAAAGGGAGTATTGTTCAATGCTAGAAGATGAATATTGCACAAATTATAGTTAGTATATAATGAAAACCTGGACCAAGATACTGGGGAAAAGGTGAAACATTAAAGTGATACAGAAACAAGCCACAGCTACTTCTAACACAAGCAACTCCTCAGGCCTTTCTCCAGAGATCCTCCAACAGACTGCCTCTGAGTCGTCAGCCAAAAGGGAAGGAATGTGTCTGTGAAAGCTGAAAAATCCTCTTCTCTTGCTCCACCCAGCTCTTTTAAGTTCTTTCCACATTCCAAAAGCTAAAATGAAACGTGAGTCAGCACACCCTGAGTTAGCTTGGCTCTGTGGTTGACTCTTATATGACAGATTAATTTTATTAAATATATTACCATAAATGCATGATAAGTGGGAGAATCTATTAGCAGATGGATATGATGATCTGAGCCAAGCAAATGTGTTTGGTTAGGTAATACTAAGTATGAGGAAGATATTAAACATGCATATTTACTTTTGAATGATGAAAACATGAGTTTGTCAGACAATTTGTTAGAAATGATGCATATAAACATGAATATAGTGGTATTTTCTTTTAAGCATGTTATTTTAAAAAGGCAACTACAGTAAGCACAAGGTACTTGATTTTGTAAGAGACAATTAAGTTCAAATGATTTGTGTATATGCATTTTCAATGACTAACGGCACTTGCATTTTGTTAATGTACTTAACAAAGGTACTTAATATCAACATTAATATTATAAGGCTAATCTTTACACATTACAAGTGCCTTGATGATTTAAATTAACTTCAAATGTGTACTTCATTTTTTATGTTAGGAAAATAAGATATTTGTATTATTTATAAGTTAAATATTTAATCACAGTATATGATAAAAAATCCATAATTTTACCTATATTGATGTATTTTTTGATGTGATATTTACCATTTTCAACAGATGGAGATACTATTTACAAGTAATTGAAAATAGTGAGATGTTACTTCTTGTGGATAAATTTGTGCCATCAATGAAATTTATTTTTGTAATTGTATATGATAAGTTTTACCAAATTTTTGAGACAGAATTATAAAATAATATATAGATATGTATTTGTGTATGTTCACTAAAGATAATAGTGTTTGCACTAGAGGAAAATCAGCACAGCTGGAAACCTTAGAACTATTAGAAGCAAACTCACCAAGAAGGAGTAGATGGCAGGAAATAATCAAACTTAGAGCTGAAATCAATTCAATTGAAACAAAATGAACAATAAAAAGAATCAATGGATGAAAGAATTGGTTCTTTGAGAAAGTAAACAAGATAGATAAACCCTTATCCAAACTAACCAAAAAGCAGAGAGAGATTATCCAAATCAACAAAATCAGAAATGAAAAGGGGGACATAACAACAGACCCCCGTGAAATCTAGAGAATTATCAGGTAATACTTTGAAAATCTATATTCCACAAAAATGGAAAACCTAGAAGAAATGGACAGCTTTTCGGATGGGTACCATTTGCAAAAATAAAGCAAGATCTGACTAAATACCTAAACAGACCTATAACCTTAAAGGAAATTGAAGCTGTCATTAAAAGCCCCCCAAGTAAAAAAGCCCAGGTCCAGATGGTTGGTTTCAGTGCAGAGTTCTATCAGACATATATATATATATATATATATATATATATATATATATATATATAGTCTTAAGGTATCCCACTTGTGTAATATATTTTAATGTAGGAGCACTAACACATTGCTGGACAGAATAAACACAGCTTGCCTTGCAAGGATAAATGAACTCTGGGTAAACAATAAATAAAGCAGTCCTGAGTGATAAAGAAGGATCAGAGTTTTGCTCCCAAAGGACTGTGTCCCAAAATATCTTTAAAGAAGGGGTGGGAGGGGGAAGGGAAATTGAACAAGGATTATACACAGATAAAAAATATGACCTTACTCATTATAAAAAAAGAAGAAAGATAAAATGAAAAAAAAAGAAAAATAACCATGGACATATTTTAGACTACTAAACTTCTTGTATTTCTGAGATGTTCTTAAGTTATATTTGTTAGTACTTATCAAACAACAACGACAAATATTTGATTTTTTAACAATGTTAATGACTAAACTCTCCTTAGCAAACCAATAAAACTGGAAGGTAATATTTAGAATTGAGCTAAATTAGATTTACATTAACTCTATGCCTCACAAATGATATTCAACCATACTTTAGGATAATAAAAATTAGAACAGAGAGATCAGTTTTCTGAATCCTTTGCCAAATATTTTCTGTTCACATTTACAGGTTCATGTGTCTTTTGTTGTTTGTTCATTTGTTTGTTTGCCTGTTTTTTTTTTTTTTAACTAAGTAGTTCATAACGTCCTTGGAACTAAACTTTACTATGAAGTTTAGGGTGGCTTTGAACTTGAAAAAATCCTTTTAGCGCAATCTATCATGTGTTGAAGTTGAAGTATATTCCACTATACTTGACATCAAATATTGTGTATGAGTGGAAATTGCCTTGATTGAAAATAAGTAAAACATAAAGTGATGTGGAGAAGTCAGAGTGACTGGAAAGTGTGGGAGGGGGAAAGGATATTGAACAAGGGTATACAATGATAAAAAATATGACTTTATTCATAATAAAAAAGAAAATGAAAAAAATTATGATAATAAAAAACAAAGTTATATAAAAAAGAAAGTCTACTGGAGGAGAAAATATTCCAGAATCAGAAAAATTAACAAATAATATGGAAATACAGAAGCAAGGTATATATTCACTAAAGTTCTGTCTATAAATAGCAAAAAAAGAAATAGAACTTAATAATTTGTGGAAATTATTAAACTCAGAATATTTAGAAGATTATATGAAGATTATATTTTTAAATTTAATAATGTGGTATACATTTAAAAAATAAAAACTCAATTATCATTAGACAATAAATTGAGATATAAAGACTACAATAATATCTCAAAGTTGTGCACTCACTGGTGATCTGCCAATTTCCACTTACTGTGAAGTTATAAAAAATGGTCCCATACCTTCAGTTAAACTCAGAGGATTTGGAAACTAAACAAAAAATATTAATGAAATAAATAAAATTAACTGTGGTGCAAGTAGAGAGTAATAACAATACATTTTACACATATATAAAAATAGGGAAATCTAAGCTGATAAAAAGTTTCAAAAGAAATAAAAAATATGAGGAAAAGTTTCTATGTAACTAAAATACAATAGCTTATAAAATGATTATATACATTGGATATAAATAAAATGGGGAAAAATATACAGAATTAAAAATGAATACCCCAAATTTAGGCTGTTCCACCAATGTCCAAATAAAAAAAAATTTAAATGGGTGATGTTATATAAAGGAGATGAATGGTTAAACAATTCAAAGATGTAAGTTCAATTATTGACCAGTTGTACACTTAGAAGAAAAATTAAATTTAGTAAAATATAGTAGATAACTTTTAACCATTGACTGAATCTCCATATTAACAAGGATTAAAGAATATCAGGCAACAATAATGAAAATGAGAACTATAGAAATATATTGTTTAAATTTTTATAATTTAGTATGAATTACAAAGTTCTGAAGGCATACAAGTACCTGGAAAGTAATAAAAATAGCTTAAAAAGTTTTGTCTATATTTGTGCATAGGAGATGTAATCTCAAATGCAATTTAACAACATCTGAAGAATTCTGGTTGGAATCAAATTTTCTAAGGTTTTGTATTCACCCACGAGGACTTCTCATTTTGGAAGTTAATAGAAGTGAATCTTTGGTTATAAATAAATTCAGAATATATCTTGAATAAATAAAATTTAGGACTCAGTGAGGGAGATGAGGAACATTTTATAGAAACAAAAATATAATAATTATGTCATTACATAATGAGCAAAATTATATTTATTCAATTTGGTTTTCATATTGAAAAATCATAGGAACATTTTGTGCTTTTAGGTTAATTAAGGAATCTAGAGTTGACATATGCATTGGATTACTGGTTCTAAATTTTATTCTGTGATACTTATGTCTTTTCTAACATCAACTATTTTTAGTCATATCTTTTATCTCAGAGTTCAGATGAAATACTTTCTCTTATTTAATGAAAACTGTAGGTGATAACCTATCACAGAATTTGTTTCAAAGGGATAAACACCCTACACATTAAATAAACATATTATGGAATTCTTTAATTATCACTGTAGTTAGAATGAGAACAGCCCCTATAGGCACATATGTTTAATTCTTGGCCCATGCATAGTTGGAGTGTTAAAGAATGACCAGGAGGTATGGTCTCATTACAATAGTTGGCCTTGTTAGAGAAGGTATATTGACTAGAAATGGGTTTGAGGTTTTAAAATTTTAAGCCAAGCAAGTCTCTGTCTGTCTGTCTGTCTGTCTGTCTGTCTGTCTGTCAGTCTGTCTGTTTGTCTGTCTCTGTCTCTCTCTCTCCAGATCAGGATGAAATGTCTCAGCTGCTAATTGTTTCTGTTTCATGCTTGTCTACTTTCTGCAATAATGAACATGCACTGTAGAAGTATTTGCAAGCCTCCAATTAAAAACTTTTCTTTGACAAGAGTTGCCTTGGTCATTGAATATATGTTTATTACAATTGAATAGTAACTAGAAAATAATATTTCTCTACAAAACTTATATCTGCTCAGAGATGCAATGAATTATTTCATATGAATAAGCCAAAGCAAAAATTAAGTGTATCTTTAAAACACATTGAAGTTAATTGATGTTGGAAAGTATTACATTGTGAACTGCCATGTCCAGATTCAAATTTGATATTGATAATAAATTTATTAAAGAGTATTAAATTTTTCAAATGGTCTGTTTATGTTGGTATATTTCTTCAACTTGAATCTAAATTATTTTTCCTTTTATTGTATTGTTTTCTCATACAATGTATCCTAATTATACTTTCCCTAGTGGAGATTCATGAATCCTTTCCTAGACTCTCTATATCAAACCTCTCTAGGTTTATGGATTTTAGGTTGGTTATCATTTACATAAATCAATATGTACCATATTTATCTTACTGTGTCTGTTGTTATTTCTCAGAATGAGTTTTCTCTGTCCTTCTACAATTCAGGGTCCTTCCTCACCTCACCTTCACTCTTGATCCACTGCCTTTCATTCTTTCAGTATACAAGAATAGATTTCAAGGAGATAACAGTCAAACATGGCAACATAAAATATAATAAGATAAATTAAAACCCATCATATTGAAATTGGACAAGGCAACTCAACAAAAGAAAAATTGTCCCAAGAGCTGGCAAAAGAAACAGAGATATTGCAACCTCTTATGCTCCCAATTAGCTAAGGAGGTCTTCTCTATTTTCTCTTTGTAGGGGAATTCCTGGATGTCTCTTTAAGTTCCTTCTGGTCCCAAACTTTTCAGGAGTTGTGGTTTGCATCTTGGAAATGGTTTGCTTTTTGTCTAAAGTCCACTTATGGGTGAGTACATTCCCTGCTTATCTTTCTGGATTTGTGATACCTTGCTCAGCAGGATATTCTCCTAATTCATCCATTTGCCTGTGAATTTGAGGATATCATTTTTTTTTTTACTGCAAGGTGGGAATAAATCATGAGAGAAGGAGAAGACTGAGAGGAACAACAATAAGAAAAAGAGAAACACATCTTAATAGAGGTAGCCAATGTGGGGTTTGGAAAAAAAATAGGTGCTAGGGAAACTTCCAAGAACTCACAGGATGTCCCTGCTTAGGTTTCCAACCAATAGTGAAGGTGTTGCCTAGACAGGACTTCCTCTATAATCAAATGAATAGCCACGCTAAGAGCCATCACAGAACTTACATCCAACAACGAATAGATGTAGAGGCAGGGATACATGACTGAGCACTGAGCTGAGTTCCTGGTCCAGGTGACAGTGGGGGAAGAGAGTCTATATGGGCAAGGGGCTAGGGATTATAAAAAAAAAAATTCTCACAGTGATGGCTGGTTGGAGCTCTGGAGCTCACTGAATTAAGAACAGCTACCTGGGAAAAAATCAAAAAAAGGAACTAGACCCTCCAAGGATAGACAACTGTCCTTTGACATGGGCAGTATGTGGAGCCTCAAGGAGAGGGTTCAGACTGTTCTATGTGTAGACTGGCACTTCAGAGCCCATTCCCTCCAGAGGAACACCTAACCCAGTCATGACATTAGGACGAGGAAATTGGACTTGCCTGGAGTGAATGCTGAGCTGATCCACCTTGAGACTTGTTGCCCTTTCAGGGGAGGGGATGGGGGGATGGGGAGGAGGAAGACTGAAGGCTGACCAGGAGTGATTTGGAGAGTTAAGAGAGTTGGAACAAGTGGATACATGGATAAAAGAGACTTTATTTTATAAAGAAAAAGAAAAAGAAGTAGAGACATATTCATTCTTACAGTCAGAAGTGCCATAAAAACACTAATCTACAAACTATAATATATATGCAGAAGATCTGTTTGGTTTTACCAAAGACTCCGTGCTATTTAATTTCTTGTTATTATTTACTCAAGCAGAGTAGTGTATGGGTTCTATCTCATGGACTAATTCTTAATTCAAATCAGATATTTGTTGGCTACTCCCATAAGTTCTGTACTACTATTGATCTAACATATGTAGCAGTTAGGAAATGTTGTAGGTCAAAGGTTTTGGGACGTTGTTGCTGTTTATATTTCTTTTTTGGTTTCCTGCAGAGTTTCTTCTCACACCAAAGATATTAGAACATAGAGGTGAAGGATCCATGTAGGCACTAGCACAATATCTCCATATTCAATGAGTTGCATGAGTGTTGTGCTCAGGAATGGGACCTTGCTGTCAGTTTGATGAAAACAATCTTTTGTCTTAGCAACAGCATTGATTGTTTGGGGTCTTCAATATGACATCCTTGGCAAGCAATTCAATTGAATTCAACTCAATTCTGCTATTGTAAACAACTGGGTAACAAAAGATAGCCCATAGAGAATCTGTATTCTCAATTATTAAACAACTCAATTATGATCACCTTCATATATTTTAAGGTGTTTCTATTGTACTAGGTTTCTGTATCATTTCTCAAATGTTCCTCTCTTCCAGCTGTCTAAACCAGCATGCTCTTTTTCTACACTTCTATTTTTCCCCATCCCCAGATGATTCTTTCATTCTAGTTCTAACCTGTCTACCTGTCCCCAATCCACTTCTAAAATCTAGTCTTTTTCCCCCTCCAAGGGAGATCAAAGTGTTCTGCCATAGACCCATTCTTTACACCTGACTTCTCTGCATCTATGGATTGTAGCTTGGTTAACTTTTACGTAAGTGAATTTATAAAATACTTATCTTAGTGTGTCTTGGTTACCTCATTAATGATTATTTTTCTAGTTCTATCTATTTGCCTGAACATTTCATGATGTCATTTATATGTACCATATTTTCTTTATCCATTATTCTTCTCAGAGGCATCTAGTGTGATTCCAGGTTTTGACTATTACAAATAATATTGCTATGAACATAGTTGAGCCAGTGTCCTTGTGGTATGATTGAGAATCCTTTGGGTATATGGGCTTGTAGTAGATCAACTCCCAGTTTTCTGAGGAACCACCATATTGATTTCCAAAGCAGCTATACAAATTTACACTCCCACTGGCAAATTGATGAACTTTTCTCATATTTCATGTCCTCAGAAGCATGAGCTGTCACTTGTGTTAATGATCTTAGAAATTCTTACAGGTGTAAAATGGACTCAAATGTAGTTTTGATTTGCATTTCCCTGACAGCTAAGGATTCAATCATTTATTTTATTAATGATTTTATTTAAATTGTTATTTTACAAGGCAACTACTATTCCCCTCCCTCCCCTCTTTCCAATTACCCACCAACTTTCCATCACTACACTTCTCCATCCACTTCTCCAAGAGGGTAAGGATTCCTCTGGTTAAGTCGATACATTCTGACATCTCAAGTTGAGGTATGAAGAAGCTTCCCCCCAGTATAAAGCATAAGCAATGTATCTACCTATATGGGATGGTTTCCAAAAAACCAGTTCATGCATTAGGAATTAGTTCTGTCCCACTGCCATATGTCAAACATACTGATCTTGCCACAAAACTGCCATCCACACAGGACATAGTTTGCTCCCATCATGTTTCCCTAGCTATTAGTCCAGGGTCAGTGAACTATCAATAGTTCAGTTCTACTGTTCGTGTGGGGTTCCTCTTCATCTTGACCCCTTTTGCTCATAAAATATGTCCTCACTCAATTCGGCTTTACTGGGATTTTGATCAAATGATTATCTGTGGAACAGTTGCTGGATGAAGGTTCTATGACAACAATTATGATGGTCATCATCTCTTCTCACCTCCCCTTACACCCTACACTTCTATGATGACAATTTATTCAGAAGAACTTATCTTTTTCCCATTCCAAGAGGGATCTATTAATGGTCCTCTTAGGGTCCTCCTTGTTACCTACCTGTTCAGGAGTTGTAAATTGTAGCCTGGTTTATATCTAAAATCTACTTATGATTGAATATATACCATGTCTGTTTTTCTGGGTCTGTACTATCTTACTCAGGATATTTTTTCTAGTTCCATTTAGTAGCCTAAAAATTTCAGGGTTTCATTATTTTACCTGCTGAGGAGTACTTTATTGTGTAAATAAACCACATTTTTATTCATTTATTGGTTGAGAGGCATCTAGGCTGTTTTCAGGTTCTAGATATTACAAATAATACTGATATAAATGTAGTTGAGCAAATGTCCTTGTGGCATGGATGTGTATTTTTGGGTATATGCTCAAGAGTATTATTGTTATACCATGAGATAGATTGATTCCTATTTTTTGAAAAAGTGCCATAATGATTTCTAAAGTGAATTCACAATTTCTCATTCCCATCATCAATGAAGGAGTATACCCCTTACTCCACATTCCCTCCAGTATTGGCTTTCACCAGTGGTTTTTTTTTTTTTTTAATTTCAGCCATTCTGACAGATCATTTTACATACCTGTAACCAGGTGTATCTCAGAGTTGTTTTGATTTGCATTTCCTTGATGGCTAAGGATGTTGAACAATTCTTAAAGTGTCTTTCAGACATTTGAGTTTTTCTCTTGAGAATTCTTTTTTTTCCTTCTTTATTTTGTATTTATCAAATAAAAAACAGTAAAAAGAATTTAAAATGCGGAAGAGTTAACAATAACTATATATAGGATAAGAATCATAAGCATGGCTTATCAAGGGTGGAAATACAAATAAGATTGCTACACATATATTTTCTTTGTGTTCAGCTTTCCATCTGAATTTTTTTTTCCATCCCTGTATATCCTTATTCAAAGTCTCTTCCCCCTCCCAACACATCTGGTTTGGAGAATATACTCCTGAGAATTCTCTTTTTTTATATGTACTCCATTATTAATTGGATGAATTGGCTTAGTGATCTCTAGATTATTGAAGTTTTTATATATTTTAGAGATCAATCCTCTGTTAGATGTAGGGTTGGTGAAGATCTTTTTCCATTTTGTAGGCTGTCATTTGGTCTTATTGATCATTTTATTTGCCTTACACAGGCTTCTCAGTTTCAGGAGGTCCCATTTTTTAATTGTTGCATTCATTGTCTGTTGCATTCAATGTCTGTTTCTATATTTAGGAAATGATTTCCTGTGCCAATGCGTTCAAGGCTATTTTCTAATTACTTTTCTATCAGGTTTAATATAACTGGATTTATGCTAAGGTCTTTGATACATTTGGACTTGAATTTTATTCAGGATAATAGATGTGGATCTATTATGTATTTCAAAGGCATTTGATATTCCAATAATAAGAATTCTGTTTAGATTTGAATTCCATTTCTTAATTGTATTATTTTGTTTATTAATATTTGATTTTTTGATTTCAATCTATTTTGTATATTAGTGTCCTATTGAATATGGAATTTCATAAAATCTTTATCCATTATGTAAGTAGGTTTGTCTGAATGATGATGTCCTTTGCTTTACAGATTTCTTTTTCATCAAGTCATGTTGCTGGGTCCTACAAGTTTCCTAGGGGAAAGGGTGAAAATACATAGAGTCAAAGACACAAACCCTAGGAGTCATATACAAAGAAAAAGGCTAACTTGTTTATTCAACAATGGGGAGAGCCTTATACACCCTCCTCCAAGCACCTAGGCTGCGTAGCATTGTACCTATAGCATTGTACAGTTGCTCCTTATTGATTGGCATGATCAGGACCTCTGACAGCATCTGTAGGCTAAGTCCTCAGAAAGACTTTAATGGACCTGGACCATTTGACAGAGGCTGTTGCTAGGCCCTAAAGGAGACTCCAGGTTGGCTCATAAAGAAGTATGTTATGTTCATGACTTGACTGGTTTGAGAAAATTTCCTTGACCCCATGGGCCTGTCTTACTACAATGACTCATGTATTGATTTTCGATCTTAATGCTTGCACTATATATGCTCTGTTCAGAATAGAGTATGTCAATACACTCAAGGCTACATCTCACTTGTTTATCTATCAGAGTCAGTATATCTGGTTTTATGTTGAGCTTTTTAATCTACTTGGACATTTTGTTTTGTGCATCATGATAAGTATGGATCCTTTTGCACCTTCTACATATATACATATATATATATATATAGATAGATAGATAGATAGATAGATAGATAGATAGATAGATAGATAAATAGATAGATAGATACAATCTGACCAGCACTACTTTTTCAGTATGTATTTCTGGCTTTTTTTATAAAAAATAATGTGTTCCCTTGGACTGGCACCTTGGAGCCCATTCCCTCTAGAGGAACACCTGACCCAGTCTTGATGTTGGGGTGAGGAAAGCAGATCTGACTGGAATGGATGCTGAACTAAGCCAACTTGGGACCTTGGGAACTCCTGCCCTTCCTGAGGAGGAGATAAAGTTATGGGGAGAAGAGAGAGTGACTGGGATGGTTGGAAGGGGGAAGGGAGTTTGAACGAGGGCATACATGGATAAACAATATGTCTTCATTCATAATAATAAAATTAATAAAAAAATCTCTAGAATCATTAAGCAAGTCAATAGAAGAGCTGGTTAACATTTTTAAAACTTTGTGGATCATTTCAAATAATAAAAGCATGGTATAAAAATGGGAAAAAATAAGTTGTTCATTATTGTGCGTATTATCTCAGTTTTGTATTTCTGATTTAGCATTGTTTCTCTGAAAAGCTAGTCATTTCTAATTTTATGTACTCTTTCTATTAATAAAGTATGATGCTTTTTATTCAGATTTTAATTTTTCAAGCTGTTATAGACAAAACTATGTAAATTGGGTGGTTTATAAAACAAATTAATTAAGTTTCTTTTTCTAGAGGTGGGTCAACAAAAATCAAGATATTGGCATCTATTGGGGGGAAATCTTACAGAGTAGAAGATAACTCCGTATGTGCAATCTCATCTACCGAGCTAATTCCTCTTATTAGTTACCTGCTATAACCAACTTCCAACACTATTACTTTCCAGTACTATAATTTAACTATAGTTTCAATAGTGAATTTGAATGGGGAACAAATAATCAGAGTACAGAATTGATATGATTGTATATCACATAATTTGTATTATTTTCTCCAGAATTTGTAGGTGTATTTACCAGCAAGGTATTTGTTTTAAAGTTTTAGCTAAATTATAGTATGAGGACAGAAAAAAAATTGTTTCAACATATGTAGGTGGTTGTTAAAAAACTAATTTGATGGACAAACAATACAAAATTCTTGCTGATAAAAAATATTACTTAGAGCACAGTATTACAGTGTAGTTTACTTCATTACTTTCTTTTCAGTATAAAATATTTATTACTTCATTAGATGTTAGAATTTGTACAGGACATATTTTATATTGTTTCTATAAATTTGTTAGGCAATATTACTCATAGAAAGTCATGTTGATTTTAAGAATCTATATTTGTATGTTCATGTCATAGCATTTGTATAGATGGTATAGTTATTCATATATTTCAGGAATACAATGCTTCTGAATGTCATTATTTTGCAAAAAGGTGATTACAGAATTTTAGAGTTTACTAATTTCTAAGAATAAAATGCAATAAACAGAACTTAAACATTTAGATTACTTAAAGTATTAAAGATAGTTTGCTTTGATAATTTTTTGTTACATACATTCTTTTATTAGCCAACTTCAAAAGAAAATGTACATAATTAGTCATAACTACATTTAGAAATTTTGAACTAAAATTGATATAATGTCCACATTTCTATCTACTTAAATATTCCTGTCACTCACACATACATACACTCATAGAATTTCAGCATCATTTAATAATACATTGTTATATTTTTACTTCTATTATAAAATACGTATATGAAGTTATCTGTTTTTCCTTTTTTATTACATATTGACTTTTACAAATTTTTTGTATATAACCTTAATTCTTGAAGGATCTATAAAGGCTTCTTGGGGTTACATAATTTATCTGCACTTTTACTTACTCTAAACTCTGTGGAATGGCTTAGCAAGATGCATCTATGGCTTTAACAGTGGCTTAAATGTTATGAGTATAACTGCTCACATTTGATTAACTTGAGAACTAAATACAGATAGGAAATGTATACTTAGTACTCCTGGTTGGAGAGCATAAAGACCCCTGTTGCTATGAATCTACTGCTATTATTCTGCTAAATTAAAGTAGTATATGATTTTACTCTAATTTTCTTACTCTGTTCCTATTGATTAGTCCATTTCTCAAAAGTTCTTCAGAAATATTTTTCTGTGAAGTGTTTATTGATTAATGCAGAAACTCACAGCTAATTAAAGTTCACAGAATCATTTTCACTGGAGTGCTTGGTTACAAATCAGGCATCTATATCACACACACACACACACACACACACACACACACATACACACATACATGAGAGAGAGAGACAGAGAGAGAGAGAGAGGTTCAGAATTTTCATTGAAAGAAAACATCTAACAAACAGCAATTCAAAATTAGGTATTATAAATGGTTTAAAAATTAATTTCAGGAAAAATAATTACTTTAATATTAAACATCAATAGTCATCTGATATTTATTATTTTAGTAACATCTATATAAATATTTTAATCTGTATTAAACTTCATTGTCAAAACAAATTATTAATACACATAATAGCTGCTTTTATTAATGACATGGCATTATCACAATACTATTTATGTATATATATAATCCTAATAAAATATTTTAATTATAAAGCTAATTACAACATCTTAATAAGCTATTTTAAAAAACTTTAAAAGCCATATTTTATTATAAACTAATCTATACATTTTTATAAATCTACAAAAGTACTTTACAGTGCTTTTATAGTGAATTAAAGAATCATTTATATTTTGTATTTTCATTAGTTATAAATTTTTAAATAGCAGGAGCAAAGTTTATTTTAAAAATAAATAAAAAGCAATTTTAACTTTTAGTATGTAATCAAAATTTTCTTGAATGGATAAATAAGTGATAAAATTTAAAAATAACACATAAGTTAGCATATTAAGAAAAGTAAAAATAAAGATGATGAAAAAGCCATGTTATTGAAACATAGAGTTATCCTGAAACATACTATCCACAACAATTTTTATGTTGTCTTTCTGGCAAATACTTGCTTCAACTCATTGTCATGCTTTGTTCATATTCATAAAGGACTTGTCCTTTTATTTATAGAAACAGAGAAGTGAATAGCGAGAAAATAGAATAGAGATGGGATGAGGGCGAGAGTAGAAGACTGAGGGGAAAATGTGGTTGAGATATAAAATTAACTTCAAAAGGAACAAAATATAAGTGAAAGGCAAATTCATCAAAATAAAATATAGAATGCTTTGGTAGAGAGTAGGAGGAAAAGAAGGTGCTAGAATTGTAGACAATGAAAAATAGATTGTTTTACATGTTATGATACTTTGGCAAGGCTAAATATTGTAGGATTAATGATCAATTCAAATTTGAGGCCAAATATTATATTTAAATTATTCATTAATTAGTATTGACATATACTAACAGGTTAAAGTAATATGAGAATGACAACTAAAAACTAATGATAAATTAAAAATAACAACATATTTGAATTTAATGTTCTTGATAATTGTTAAGCTTGATATATATTATAGTCTACATAGGCAAAATGAGACTTCAGGTGTACTTTTTTGTTAAAAATAATTCATTGGTGAAAAGAGCAGTTTTATTACTGTATGGGTTTTTTTAGCTACCCTGAATGTTTTGCCTTTTTAATATAATGTTTGATATTGATTATCCAAAAAGTAAGTCATTAGATTTTGGGTGGTATGCCTTTTTTTTTTAAAAAAAAAAAACATTATAATAAAAAAATTGCTAAATATATATTTTCAATTTTTTAAAACCTCAAAGCATGTAAAAATTTAATTTATAAAGGAAATTTAATTATAATAAAAATTATAGTTTTTAGCATTTATCTAAAACAGTCATTATTTTAAAATGAATGAATTTAAATTTTATACTTTCAGCTGATTAAAATCAAGCATCTTTATTCAATTTCGTGAATCTGCCCAATTTAAGAAATTTTTGAATATTAAATTTTACTCTATATTACAACGGGACTCATTTTCTCAATGCAGTCTACCACCTCCATGTGATTAGAATTGCTATTATAAGGTCTGAAAAGGTTAATGAGTACCTTAGCCAAGGAGTTCAGATTTTGTAATTGGGTGAAGTAAGTATACATGGTGATGGAGTTCTTTGTTAATATAATTGACATACAGATACATGACATGTTATAAAAATTACAGTGAGAATTCTAAAGATAAATAATGCCTCAAACAACTTGCAAATATATTGTAGAATCACCTTGCATGGCCCTTTATTATACTAACTAAAATATTTTCATTTAATATGACAATTCATTTAAATTAGAAATAGAAAATATAGCCTGAAACTAAAATTTCCATCTTTCATTGCTTTCTGTTTTGAAGAAAAATTTTTCTTTGTGTGTCCAGGTCACACATCAAAAAAAAAGAGACAATGCAGAGACTTATTATTAACAAGGAAAGACCACCTATAACTTTATCTTGTCCCACTTGCTCTTTTAACTTAAATTAACCTATTCTACTACATGTTGTCATATAACTCTTGGCTTTTATTTCTCCTGCATGTTCTGTTCCTTCTGGGTCTAGATGGCATCTTTTTTCTTCTTTCCAAATAACTTTGTCTCCAGAACTCCTACCTAAACTATTCCTGCCTTGCTAAAGGCCATTCAGCTCTTTATTAAACTAATTACAGTGGAATTAACCATAGAACCACTTGATGATAGAAATGAAAGCAATGATGAAAATTAGGAAAATCCACACAGAAAAAAATGATAAAATGAGGAATATATAACTTTGAAGACAAAGAACTGAACATTTTACCGACATATTTGCTCTATTTTAGCCCCTTCTGAATCCTTTCTATTTAACATGAAAATAAAATATAATCCATCAATGTTTACTTCCTCAGGACAACTAAAAAAACGCAAAATGAATTTTGAATTCTTTGTCATCCAATATTTACATACTTGAAAGACAACAAAATGGTGAATAATAAGAGATTCATTAAGAATATAATCTTGACTACATTCAAATACCATGCCTAACAGTGCAATCATCTTGCAAAATTAATTTAAAATATGTAGAAGAGTGTATTTCATTCATTTTACCCCAACTTCACATGAACATCTACAATCAGATTCATAATTTTACTCAAAACTTCATCTTCTATAATTCAGCTAAACTGTGATATGCTCAAACTTCAACACATCATTATAAAATATCATACCTTTTAATTTCCCAATTATTTTTATATTAATAAACCCTCATGTTATTTTAAATACAATAATACTTTGTTTAAAATGTTATCTTACCTTTGAAGTATTTTCTATCTATATAGTGCATACATATGTATGAAACAAGAACATTTTATCTTTTTCTCTAAATGAAGACTGGTTAATATAGAAATAATAAAATTAGGTAGATTATTGAGTGTACTTTGATTCAGAAGACAACAATTAATCTCAAAATAATTTACATTGATATGTATTTTTGGTTTATTGATAAAAATTGATGTTAATTTTGTTATACTGTACATATATTTCTACTCATATTTCAGTTACTATTTTCTCCAGCATAATATTTTTATTATTTGGTGATTTTACATTATTCACCCCATCAAATTCAGTTATCAGTCTTCTCAGCTTCATACCCACTCTTATGACATCCCCATTTATTTTAAAAGGCCTGTTATTTTTTTTTTTTTAAGGAGCTGGCCATATGGAGTTTAATCATGCTTCAGTAAGTGAATGAGCAGCATGAATGGACTTTTTTTAAGTTATTATTTTTATGTAACTCATTTAAAATTGTAATATGTAATTAAGATATTCAAGTTAATAATCATCTATAATAATCAAACTAATAGTCATATTGTTAGGCTTTCTAGATATATAGACACTTTAATTAGATAGATAATCTTCAAACACTTCAAAGACCTACAGAATGTTGCATTTAAAATATTTTTAAAAACATAGACTTTTAAGGATATTGAGACATGTCTTCTCCTGGCAGGGCAAATCTACTTCAATTGGATGATGGCATCAAAGAAACTCCATGTGAAGTTTACTTCCTTTTTGGCAAAGGTTGGCCACTGGGAAAGAGATTGTTGTTGCCTTGACTGCTCAATAGTGTGCTGAATAACTGGACACGCCGGAACCATAAGAATGAGACTTCTGAAACTTTGCTAGAACAAGATGATATGGTACTTCAGATTCCTGCTTCCAAGAGACTGCTAGAAATTCTGAAGAACACAGGGATTACTGAACTATCCCAGAATGAGCAGTAGCGTCCTTCAAATTTTCTGCTTCACTGAAAGTTATGACAGAGTTTCTAGGCCTATAAGTTGAAGAAAGACACCCAATATTACAAAGAAACTTTGGGTGACTGTCCAGGTAGTCAGATGTCTCTGCTATTTCCAAAATTTGACAATTTCTTGCAATGTACTTTTTATTTTCTCAGGTAATATTATATCCTTCTGTGGTCTATGATAGAGATGAAGATCAGATCATTATAATTATACTTTTCCTTAGTTATAATAAAGTTAATTAAGTATAAAACTTTGGACTCACAAGGAAAAAGTAAATGATAGAATATTTTCTATAATTTTGCTAAATACAAATAGACTAGATATAGCAACTGTAATTCTTGTTTGATAGCTGTTTTGTTATCTGTATTTTTACTATGCTGCAATTAAAACCTTCCTTTTTGATTAGACAAAAAAGGGAAAATGATGGAGATGTGTTTCTGTATGCTGTGAATTAGATTATTAGAATTGGATAATAAAAGAACTGTTTTTCTCTATGGAAACTAAGCATACCTTTGTTTAATAGTTGGAAAGATTAAATGAATGAGATAATTGAATAAGAAAAACATACAGTTAAAGGTTTTTTTCATGCACTACTTTCACCTACCAAATTTACTTGAGATTACTAAGATCTCAACCATTCAGAACATTCATTTAATAACATTTACAGAGTGTGCCCCAGATGCATGATAATTTTAAAATAAAAATATGATTATAAAATATTAGCATAATAGGCAACCATGAGTAAAATATAATGTTTAATGCATGCCTATGTTTTTATCTCATCTCATCAACACAGAATATTATTAAATATAATGTGGCTTTTAATCTTAAAATAATTTTTTAGAGAACTGTTGGTTATCTCATAACATCAAGGACACATTATGTTTACTAACCTAAGAAAGGTATAGAGATACTATTGATATGATATAAAAATGAACAGCATTGCAAAATCATTCAGATACAACTAAATATGCTTAGATGGCATTATAATGGTTTCAATTGAAAATTTTGGATTTTATGTATAATGATATTTAATTCCAATCACAATTTGAATTTTTATAGCTTTTAGTTTATATGAATTCAGTTAATTTGGACTATGTGGTATGATCTAATAGTTCCCTGAAACTTTTAAGTTTGAGTAACATTACAGAGTATAGCTGAATATGTGGAAATGGTAGCTTGATATAATGAATGATTCAAACTGAAATCACAACACAGTATAAAGTATAAAGCTGTCAGATCACTGATCTAGAAAAAAATGTGTAACGAATCATTGATTTGAATGCTATAGGAAAGATTAATGCTGAATATAAAATCATGATTAAGCATAATGGACAGGGTATGGCTGTTTTCACATCTGAGACATAAAGAAGTATGTCACATATTTCAGGTCAGCTAGAAACTACACATTAATCTGTACAGTAAAATTATATTTTTTCAATAAGCTTTTGTAGAATGGAATGTGACATTTCATACCTGAACAATTGTAAAAGTTCATTTTCAGAACTACGCTTATACAATTATAAATATACTCAACTTTCTTTCACTATGAAAACATAATTCTGATAGTTGGGATCTCAACTATATTATTCAGTGTACTAGGTGCCTAGTTTACTGTAATGACAAATAGATATTTTAAGCCTTCATTGGGAGATTAAATTGATTTTAGAAATGTATGCTTATTATTATATTAAACAATATAGATTAAATTGAAATATGTTAGAAATATATAAAAATCAAACCTATGAAGAAAATTAATCTAAACCAGGAATTTCAAATTGTAGGCAGAATATACGGGAAAATGTAAATGTGTTATTGAGAAGGTATGACAGAAATACCAATGGCAAGTGAACATTCAGGTAATATCTAAAGACAGTATTAAATAATATGTTGTTAAAAATGTAAATAAATTGACTAACATATATGTATGTATACATTTATATATTAGCAGAAGCATTTTAGAAAATGTTTGTTTGGAATCTAGTTTATTTTATAGAAAAAGTAATAGTAAATAAATAAAATTCTAGTGATATGTCATGATGGTATTGTAATTACCAACTATATGTTTTATACCGAGAAAGGCAGAATTTATATAATTCTATATAAATCTATGTGTAATATCATATGTATTTACAACATAAAAATCAGAACTCTAAAACATTTTGCATGAAAGCAATTCATAAGGAGAGGATGAGTTTTTTCCTGATTTATAAATGTTAGTAACCATAGTTTCTTGTCATTTTCATTTTATTCTCTTCCAAACAGTTTCTAAAGAACAGTTTAATCACAATTATTATGACAACTTGCGTTGAAATTATGTCTGCAATATTGACAAATTATGCTACTTTCTCATAAGTACTTTAATTATAGTGCTTGGCAGATATCTCTAAATCAGATTATTTCAAGAAAAAGAAAGTTTATTATATCCACACTCATATAATATTATATTCTATACTTGATCTAATATCATATCACTTTGGTTGATTTATGATAATACCACAGATAAGATAAAAAAAGCTATTTTATGAGAGAGTTATGCCTGTCAATGTATAGAAGATTTAGTGTCACTTTTAAGCAGCTGCAAACATTTTTCCAAGTTTTAGGAGTTAAGGATGAAATGAGATGACAGGATATCACAGAAAAATTGTATTCTTCAGCACTTTAATATGAATGCACACACAAACATTTTTCCCATTTTAAAATTTATTTTTCAGATTGAAGCTATTTTAAAGACAAATCCATGCTCAGGACAAAAATCTATGTATCCTTTTCTGCTTGCTAATATTGCTTCAAAATTGGAGAAAATATTTAAAGATGTGGTATCTGAAATTAAGGTTCATAATTCACAATATTGAACAAGCTGTTATATATAACAAATGAAAATACATTGATTATTTATAATTTTATGAGTATAAAATTAAATGTCTTATTAATAAACATTTCTGCAAAAACAAACATTTTAAGTCCTACAGGTGTCTTGAATCAAGGTCTTCATAATAGACTAAAGCTGCTAGTAAGTTCTTCAAGTTTAATGCTCCTGAAATGGAACTCTTTTTTAACTGTTAAATAATGTTCTATCTCCAGCATACTCATTTTAATTATGGTAATGCCTGTTTATGACTCTTAGTCTTTCAGTGACAAAATTTTTCTATCTCTTATAAATACCTAAAGTGTAATATCTTTTTCAATCATAACTTTTATGATTATTCTTAATCCTATGAACTGTTATGACACAATATCATATACATTTCAGTTATTACAATTTCAGCTTCATTGTTTACCCCTCTTATTGTCTGGAAATCTAAAGGTCAATTAACTAGAAGATTTAATATTTTTAAAGGCCCAATTTCTGTTTTGTATGTCTTCTGCCTATGCTTACACATGGAACAGAGTATGCACTATATGAAATAATTTGTATAAGGATGCTAGTTTTAGAAAAGAACATAAAAGCTATGTAATCAAACAATCCACACATCACATTGATAATTAAGTCTCAATACAGGTGCTTTAGGAGATTAAGAATATTATAATATACAAGAGCATAATTCATGAAACTGTCATTTTTATTGACTTACCATCTACTAAGTGATCTGTCTTGTTACTCAGACTCCTTTCTATCTTTTTCACATAATCTAGAATATTCAGAAAAATAAAGAAAAGAATTTTTAACTAAGTTAGATACACCTATGTAAATGGATCTAAATCTTAATTACATCATTAGTCCATATTCTTAGAATGATCTGAAAAATGGTAGGCTCTCCTTTCTACTTTGTAGAGTATTTCTTGCAATCCTTTCTTACTTTATTTGCTCTAGTGAGCCCTCTTTAATAATATATAAAAATCTTCTCAACTCATAATTTTTGACTTTTTATTCTTTTTTAATAGCAAGACAAGTCTGGAATTAATCTTTTATTTTTTTTAATTTTGTGAAATTTTGAAACTTTTAACTCAGACTACCAAGACTTAAATGGTATGTTAATCTTTTACTTTAGTGAGTGCTTGATATAGACAGTATAGGTAAAATATCTGAAGATCAAAACTTTTAATTAAAAATAAAAGTACTTTTATAAAACCTACGATCTCAACCTAACTTAGGCATTATATTAAAATTGCTATTTAAATATGAAGTTAATATTATATTCACATAGTTGTACATGAATAACAATGCCCTAAAACCATACTTATAGATTCATGTATATTAATGTTACTTTAATAAAATATTACTTCTAAAAATTTTCAATTTGATCATATAAATATATATTGGTTTATTATAAAAGTTATTAATGTATTAGTTATGGTATTTTATGTAAAATTAATTTAAATTGTATAGAAAAAGTCTTTTGAAGAAAATTATCTCAAAAGTTAGATAATAATTATTTTCAAAAAATTAAAGTTTTATTTGACTACATAGAAGGCTCCATTTGTCTCATTTTGGAAGGATATTTGTTACATAGGATTATAGACACTTAGTGAAGACTTAGTTTATTTTTGCATACACAATTGCATATTATTTTTATATGTATATTATAATAACACTACCTTATTTGCAATATAACAGACAAAAACTATCTGACTAGACGAGGTTGCAAATCTATCTTGTTTCAACATTATCAACAATCAATATAAGTTGCTTAGTTTTATACAGCATCAATAATGACTTTGTATATAATAAATTTTTATAATACTTTTTTTTCCTTCTTTATTTTGTATTTATCAAAAAAAAAAACACAGTAAAAAGAATTTAAAATGTGGAAGAGTTAACAATAACTATACAGAGGATAAGAATGATAAGCATGGCTTATCAAGGGTGGAAATACAAATAAGATTGCTACACATATATTTTCTTTGTGTTCATCTTTCCCTCTGAATTTTTTTTCCCTGTA
>PVIH01024080.1:0-23524 GCA_004025045.1 Sigmodon hispidus
CTGAAGATCCTCTAAATCTGGGTAAGTGTTTCCCCCGGAATCTGATCCTTCAGTTCTAAGGCTTCTCACTTCTTCACTGCTCGCCCCATCAGATCTTTCCTCTCTTAATTGTTCTAAAGCAGCCTGACCCCCTTCAATTGCCTCACAGCACCTCTGATCATCCAAACAATCTCGAATCACCCTCCAAATGGTTCTCACGACTGCCTTTAGAAATCCCTGCTCATAGGCAAAGTCTAAATCTCGCCCTAACTTCTCCCAGGAGGACACCGTTAGACTGCCTGTAACAGCAAACCATGGAGCTGCAATGTCACATTCCTTTAAAAATCTCTCTAATGTGCTTTTCTTAATTTCCAGACCTTTGGTTTGTAACAGCTCCTGTAGAGCTAGAAAAATTGGATGTGAGGTAGAATTACCCATCCTTTTATATCCCTGATCTTACTTTCAGAATTTTCTCAGAGCCTCAATTTCACTTTCTCTATTCTTGCTCTGCTAAACAGCCCCAATTTCAGCTTCCCTATTCCTGCTGCACGTCCACAGCAATGAGAGGTTACGCTCGCTCTTCAGCAAGCTCCCTCTCCTCCGTCTTTCCCTACAGACGGAGCTCTGCCCACTATAACCGCAGATCCCAATTACCTGGGACTTACCGATATACCCCCTGACGGTGGAGAGTTCTGGATCCCATCATCTGTTGGAGCGATTCCCTGAAGCGATTCCCCAGTACGGACCACCAGTTGTCACGCCCAACCTCGCCAGCAAGGAAAAACGCAACTCAGGATTCTTCTCTCCAGGCATTTTATTCAAGACCTTTGTACAATCTTCTGAATCTTCTGACCCCAGGGGGAAGCCCACTCGTGGCTAAATACCCTCTGGGCCTCCAACCCCAGTAAGCTACGTGGACATCACCCATAGGTCCTAGGATGTGGAAGCAAGCCACCATCCTTGCCTACAGCCAAAAAAGGAGTTGTTTACTCCCGAGAGCACTAGCCCTCGGGAGGGCTGAAGGCGGAAATCGGCACCATCTTTAGGGTGTGGTACAATGCAGCTCCCTACAATTGCTTTGGCTAAATTTTTGAGAAGTATGTTAAATAGATAAGGGGAAAGGGGACAGCCTTGTCTAGTTTCTGTTTGTAGTGGGATTGCTTTGAGTTTCTCTCCATTAAGTTTGATGGTGGCTGTTGGTTTCTTATAAATCACCTTTATTATACTTAGGAATTTCCCCTGTATCCGCTGTCTCTCCAGGACTTTTATAATCAAAGAATGTTGGACTTTGTTAAGGCTTTTTCAGCATCTAAGGAGATGATCATGTGGTTTTTCTCCTTCAATTTGTTTATATGATGGATGACATTTATAGTTTTTCATATGTTGAGCTATCCCTGCATTTCTGGGATGAAGCCTACTTGATCTTGATGGACAACTTTTTTTATATGTTGTTGTAATCAGTTTGCCAAAATTTTGTTGAGTATTTTTGCATCAATTTTTATGAGGTAGATTGGTCTGCAATTTTCTTTCTTTGATGTATCTTTGAGTGGCTTGTATATCAGGGTGATTGTGGCCTCAAAAAGAGTTTGGTAGTGATCCTTCAATTTTAACTGCATGAAACAGTTTGTTGAGTATTGGTATTAGTTCTTCTTTGAATGTCTGTTAGAATTCTGCAGAAAAACCATTTGGACCTGGGCTTTTTATATTTGGGAGACTTTTAATAACAACTTTAATTTCCCTTTGTGTTATAGGTCTGTTTAGGTGTTCAGTCTGTTCTTTGTTTAATTTTGGTAATTGGTACTTTTTCAGAAAGCTGTCCATTTCTTTGGGTTTTCCATTTTAGTATAGTATAGATTTTCAAAGTATGACCTGATAATTTTCTGGATATCCTGGTTGTCTGTTGTTATGTCTCCCTTTTCATTTCTGATTCTGATAACTCCAACTCTCTCTGTGTCTTTTTGTTAGTTTGGATAAGTGTTTGTCTATCTTGTCAACTTTCTCAAAGAACCAACTTTTTGATTCATTGATTTTTTTTGTATTGTGTGTACTGACTGCAGCCCTGAGTTTGATTATTTCCTGTTATCTACTCCTTCTAGGTGAGTTTGCTTCTAATTGTTCTTCAACTGAATTGTTAGGTCTCTTGTGTGAGCTTTCTCTTGTTTTTTATATAGGCATCTAATGCTATGAATTTTCCTCTTAAGACTGCTTTCATTGTGTCCCATAAGTTTGAGTATGTTGTGAGTTCATTTTCATTACATTCTAGAAAGTCTTTGATTTATTTCTTAAGTTCTTCCTTGACCCAGAGCTGGTTCAATGTAGATGTGTTTAGTTTACATGAGTTTGTAATCATTCTGTGATTTTTGTTGTTGAATTTTAACTTTAGGTCATAGTGGTCTGATATGATACAAGAGGTTATTCCCATTGTTTTGTAACTATTGATATTTGCCTTCTGACCAAGTATGTAGTCAATTGTAGAGAAAGTTCCATAGGGTGCTGAGAAATATGTATATTCATTCCTTTGTGCATTTGAAAGCTTCTGTAAATATTTCTTAAATCCATTTGCGTGATACCATCTGTCAAATCCTTATTTCTTTGTTGATTCTTTGTCTGGTTGACCTATCCAAGAGTGAATGTGGGGTATTGAAGTGTCCCACTATTAGTGTGTGATATTTGATGTGGGGTTTAAGCTTTAGTAGTACTTTAGTTTCAAGTCTATTTTGTTGGATATTAGTAAAGCAATACCAGCTTGTTTCTTGGGGCTATTTGATTGAAAAGTCTTTTCCCATTCCTTCACTCTGAGCCTGTGTTTGTCTTTGGAGTTGAGATGTGTTTCTTGTATGCAGCAGAAGGTTAGTTTTTGTTTTTGTATCCATTGTTAGGTTGTGTCTCTTTATAGGTGAGTTAAGTCCATTGATGTTAAGGAATACTAATTACCACTGATTGTTACTTTCTCTTATTTTTGTTGATAGTTTCTGTGTATTTACTTTCTCTGCCTATGGTGATTTATAGTTTTGCTGGGTATAATAGTCTGGGTTGGCAGCTATGCTCTTTTAGTGTCTCTATTACTTCTGACCAGGATCTTCTCACTTTCATTGTTTGCACTGAATAGTCTGGCGTTATTCTGATGGGTCTGCTTTTATAGGTAAGTTGGTCCTTTTCCTTTGCAGCTCTTAAAATTTTTTCTTTGCTCTGTATGTTTTGTGGCTTAATCATTATATGATGAGCAGACATTTTTGGGGGGATTTATTCTATTTGATGTTCTGTAAGCTCCTTGTATCTTTATACACATTTCCTTCTTTAGGTTGGGAAAGTTTTCTTCTATGATTTTATTGAATACATTATCTGTGCCTTTGAGCTGGTGTTCTTATCCTTCTTCTATTCCTATCATTCTTAGGTTTGGTCTTTTCATGGTGTCCCAAACTTCCAGAACATTTTGTGTGAGGTGTAATATTTAATTTAAGCTTTAAAAGTATTTCTTTTGCAAATGTAGATGCCCTTTCATAAATGTCTCAAACTGATGCTTTCTCACAAATGACTTTTCTGTGATGAATATGAAATGTTTTTTTTTCATCTCTATTGATTAATTTCAATTTAAAGTCTATTTTAGTAGAGAATAGGATAGCTAGACTTGCTTATTTCTTACGTTCTTTTGATCAGAAAATATTTTCTCAACCCTTTACACTGAAGCAATGTTTGTCTTTGAAGTTGAGCTGTGCTTCTTTTATATAACAGAAGGACGGATCCTGTTTTTATACCCATTCTGTTAGCCTGTGTCTTTATAGGTTAATTGAATCCATTGATTTTTAAGAAGTACTAATAAACAGTGATTCAGTGATTAAGTGTTTGATTTGGTGGTAGTATTGATAGTATGTGTGTATTTTCTCTTCTTTGATATTTGCTGGTGTGTGATTATGTATTGTCTGTGTTCTAGTGGGTTTAGCTATCTTACTTACATTGCAATCTTTATTCTAGCACTTTCTGTGGGGCTAGATTTGTGGATATGTATTATTTAAATATGGTTTTGTCATAAAATGCTTGTTTTCTCCATCTATCGTGATTGAAAGTTTTGCTGGGTAAAACAGTCTAAGATAGCATGTGGTCTTTTAGTGTCTTCAAAATGTCCAGAACTTTATTGCTTTTAGGGTCTCTAATTAGAAGTGGGGTATAATTCTGATAGATCTGCCTTCATGTCATACTTAGCTTTTTTACTTTTCCCAATCCTTTTTTCTTTGTTTATTCTGTATGTTTGGTGTTTTAATTATTATGTTATAAGGGGAATTTTTTTGGTCCAGTCTATTTGGTGATTTGTAAGATTCTTGTAACTTTATGTGCATGTTGTGTTTTCAGTTGTAAAAGTTTTCTTCTTTAATTTTGTTGAATATTTTTTTTGTGCCTTTGAGCTGGAATTCTCTTTTTTCTACTCACATTATTCTTAGGTTAGGTCTTTTTATGATGTTCTACATTTTCTGGATGTTCTGTGTTAAGAATTTGGAGGATTTAACATTTTCTTTGACCAGTGAATTTATTTTCTTTATTATATCTTCAATACCTGAGATTCTTTCATCACTTGTATTCTGTTGGTTATGTTTGAATGTGTAGTTCTTGTTCATTTACCCAGATATTCAATTTTCAGAATTTCCTATGTATGTGGGTTTTTTTTTATTGCCTCTATTTTATTTTATAAGTTTTGAACTTTTTCTTCACCTATTCAATTGCTTTTTCTTAGTTTTGTTGGTTTTCTTTATGGGATTTTAAAATTTCTTCCAATTTTGTCTTTATTTTTTCCTCAATTACTTTTAAAAAATTTTTTGTTTACTTTGTGAGGGTCTCTATCATATTCATAAGGTTATTTTTAATGTTGTTATCTTCTGCTTCATCTGCATTGAGATTTTCCAGTATTACTGCTGTAGAACCAGTAGGTTCTTGTGGTGCTTTATTGCTCTTTATGTTGCTGAATAGATTCTTATAGTACTATTTACCCATCTGGGTTTGGAATAGTTATAGGTGCAGGTGATGCTTCTTGTAATGTCCTTTGTGAATGTTTCTTTTGTTTACTTATTATCTGTTTTCTTTATTGTCTTTTAGCCTGAATGGTCAAGGATTCTTGTAATTGCATGGTTGTCAGGTCAAATAACATTGTCTCAGCTGAGGTTCCTACAGATTTGGGTGATTAAATTTCACATGTAGTTCAGTTCTTTTGGCTGTGTGAGGTTTACTTGTTGGTGCCTAAGAGATCTGTCCTTCCAACTTTTGTGGATTATGTCTATGCCCATGGAGTTTGTTCTTTAAAATGGTGTGTGTTTTATCTGTTCCTGCTCTTACAGTTAGTGCAGGCATCACTTGTGCCTGTAGGAGCGAATGATGTTGTTGTAGGGAATATTTGGCTGGGGTGATGGGTTCAGAGGATGTGGGTATTGGAGTGAATCTTGTGGGTTACAGAATTCAATGGGAAGCAACAGTAGTGGAGTGATGAGTGGCTCTTAGGACTCTATTTGCTGGTGCGTTACTGGAGCTAAGATGAGAGGGGCACGAGATAAATCCCAGGGCTTAGTGTCTTCAGATAGGGGAAATTTAACTGAGAAGTTACTCACCTCCTCTTCCAAATGGTTCCAGTGGTACTTGTGCTGTGCCTATAGGGAATATTGATGTTGTTGGGAATGTTTGGCTAGAGGGAGGGTAATGGGTTCAGTAGGTGTGGCCAGCAGAGTAAGTCTTGTAGGTTACAGAGTCCAATGAGTGGCTGTCATGATGAAGCAGCCTGCCCACAGTACTCTTACATACTGGCTAGCTGCTAGACTTCTATAAATTTTAAAGTGATAAAACAAGTTTGACATTTACAACAGGAATATTATACATGAAAAACATGGTACTAAAGTATTCAAAAACTACTATATATTATGCTTTGAGTGGGATCAAACCATAAACATTCAAAAATACTGCTTACTATGTTAGAGAGTAGGTTTATATGCCAACATAGACACTGTGATATTCATTTGGAGCTATGGAACAACTCAAAAAAGTCAATCCTACATTGTGGATCTAGAGGAATGAACTCTGGCTAGAAAGCTTTGGAAGCAACTCCCTTTACCAGTCATGTCATTCTGTAGGCACCAATTTTAATACCAATAACTTATAAATAAAATTTTAAAAATTATAAACATGTATCTTATACTTAGTATTTAATATGGCTATAAACTGTAAAAGATAGCTATAAAAATTTGAAAAACTCTTTTATTTGTTTAAATAAAAACAATTAAATTTGCTCTGCTTGATGAATATAGAGGTTCATGGTATATGCATGTATGAAAAAAACTGAAGAATATTTATCCATATTTATTTTTTATAAAATAAAATGTATCCATATTTATTTTTTATAAAATGAAAACTGTATGGTGAATATACATTAAATACAAAACAAATCAAGGATAGGTGTGGTGGTTAATTTTTTCAATCTAACACTGAGTTCTCAGAAGAACAAAAGTCACAAATCTTGAGTTTAAGGCCAGAGTGGCCTATCGAAAAAGTTCCAAGACAGTCAGTGCTGTACAGAAATCCATGTGTCAAATTAAAACAACAACAACAAAAAGTTAAAAATAAACAGACATAATATTACATGTCTATATTCCCAGTGTTTCAGAAAATGAGAGAAAAGGCAATAGAGATGTAGGTAGCCTGAACTATACTGAAACACTCTATCTTTATAAAACATTTAAGGATTTCTTTAAGGGAGTAGTAATTTCTGTTTAGTCCATAAAATATATTCAAACTTGACTACTATTAAGTATTAAACCAAATATTATTGGTAAAATAGTATATATTTAATAACAAAAATAATTGTGGAAAGAGACTGAAGACAGAAAGGAAATTTTGATCCTGAAGCTGATGTTCAGTTTAAATTAGTGAGGGCATTTCGATTCCTACTTTCTTTATGTATAATATGATTTGAACACATGATACTGTCTTAAGTAGCCATAACCAGCTAACACTTTGTCTGACCTTGGCAAACCTGATGTTACCATCATTATCAAATGGCTATTTACAGAACAAGAAAAATATTTAGAGAAGAAACGATGTATTTTTATTTACTTTAGATGTTTATAAGATTATTTTTTTAAACATTTAGGAACTGTAACAAATCTTCTAGTTAAAAACAATACAGCACTTCTGAAAAACGAGACATCATAGTCCATATATCCTTAAAAGTGATTCAAAATACATTCACAGTTTTAAAAATCATATGCTAAAAAAGAAATTGTCCTACACCAAGTAACGACTGAGGGAAACTGCTATGGATTACTTCCT
This sequence comes from Sigmodon hispidus, assembly GCA_004025045.1. Taxonomy (NCBI): domain Eukaryota; kingdom Metazoa; phylum Chordata; class Mammalia; order Rodentia; family Cricetidae; genus Sigmodon; species Sigmodon hispidus. Next base: position 7,282 of record PVIH01024080.1, read on the forward strand.
GGGATTAATTTTCAGTAACAAGACCTTTTCTTATATTTTGAGACTTTCACTAAAAGGCAAATATCCACTAAGTAAGAGAAGTTAATGTTTTGAATGGAATCAGAATTTGTTTTGTTTGCTTGTTTGTTGAAGGTTGTTGTGGAGTGATTTCATCCAAAATAAAATTTTTTGAGGGGAGTTTATTAAGACTCAGGAAGTCCTAAGTCTGAATAGGCAACCAAGAGATGCTAAGAGTGTGAGTACTAATTCTCTAAAAAGGAGGAGGTCTCTAATTGGTCAGTTTGCATCAACTGGTCAGTCCTGATATACTGAATGTATTCATGATGTTCGCTCTATGTATCTATCTATCTATCTATCTATCTATGCATTTATCTGCATGTCTGTTCATTATATGAATGTGATTATGCAATGATGACAGTTAAAAAAGAAGACGCCAAGATTTTAAGAGTAAACAGTGAAGGAGAAAGCATTGGACAAGATGAAGATAGAAATAGGAATGGAGAGAAATGATATAATACTCAAGAAGTGCTAAAGGGAGATTAGTAAAAAGTAAGGAAGTAAACATTTTACCAGTCTCAGAAAATGCTAGAAAACTTAGCAGATGCATGAGTCTCTCCCATCTCCAAGGCTTTATGAGCAGCAAAGACTGCTGAAAAAACATAGAACAGTAACAACAACTGATATAGTCTCTGATTCTGGAGCTGCTTCAAGTCGTTCTTAGATGCTCAGGATTCTAGCTTTTACACGTTTTTACCCATACAGGGGAGGACTTTCCATGATTCAGTTGCCTTTGGGTTACCCATTCTCCCATATGTAAGTCTTCAATGATATTCTTGTAAGTAATCCCAATCAACCAATCTGTTAACCAAGGTGAAATTGGTGGCATTATTACATTTTTCTGTTATTTGTTCCATATCTGGTGTGAGTTGATATTTCTTTCTCTCTCCATAGAAATAGTTTTATTATATAGTATCTTGTGGTCTAATTATAATAAGTTATTTAGGCCATAGTAATTTTAACCTCATGAAACATAGTGACACTTTTTTCCTTTCAATTTTTTACACACATGGGTGTGCACTCAAACATACACACAGGTTATACAGGTAGGAGGCAGTAGTTGGAAAGAAGCAGAATTTCTACAGAGTAAAGAGAAGAAACAACAGTAATAGGTAGACTATCTGATCAACATGCCTTGTATGCATCTATTAAATTGCCAAAAATACTTTTTTTAAGTAGTAATGCTTGAACTGGTACAATAGCTGAGGCATATTACACAGTCCCTGATTAGAAATTGCTTTGACTTGTTCAGCCACTTTGGAATGCAATATGGCGGTTTCTCAGAAAATTGAGAATCAATCTCTGTAGCAGGAAATCAGGAACTATACATGTGAACAATCGTATCAGAGGACTGGAGATGAGCAGGTCGTGGTTAACTTGAAAGGATTCTGGAAGTAGACCTCCGAGGGAGAGGACCAGGACAGGAAGCCAGCATTCTCTCACGAGAGTTCCCGACCAGTGGCGCAGGTTTTCGCACTGATGACGCGGCTTCTGGGGTGTGCAGTTCGGGCCAGCGGCGCGGGAGTTCAGACGTGTGGCATGGGGATGAGGAGTTTTCCTTAGAAATGCTCCTGTGCGCTGCAACCTTATCCCTTCATTTTCTCTTAAAACTTTCTCTGTTTTGTAAGTGATTTTCACAAAATAAACCCCATTTAAAACATATCTCATGGTGAGTTTTTACCGCGATAAATCTCCCTAAGCACCCAGCAATACCACTTCTGGGTATATACCCTAAAAAGGCACATTCACACTCCAAAGGTATTAGCTCAACTATGTTCATAGCAGCATTATTTGTAATAGCAAGAAACTGGAAACAACCTAGATGTCCCTCAACTGAAGAATGGATTAACAAATTGTGGTACATCTACACAATGGAATACTATTCAGCAGTAAGAAAAAATGATATCCTAAAATTCACAGGCAAATGGATGGATTTGGAGAATATCCTCCTGAGCAAGGTATCAAAAACTCAGAAAGATAAGCAGAGGATGTACTCACTTATTAGTGGTCTCTAAACAAACAAACAAGAAAAAAAGCCAAGCATGCCCAAGCAGCAAACCACAACCACTGAACAGCTTGGGTTCAGAAACACCCTGGACTGACCCTTGGGATCCCACTCCAACTATAGGAACACCTGACTCACTCTTGAGGGAGGGGGGACAAAACTGGATTTGCCAGGAATGGAGACTGATCTAAGCATTATTGGGTCAATGGGACCATAGGACTGTCTGCTGCCTGCCCAGGGAGGAGATGGGGAGTTGTGGAGAAGAAAAGATGATCTGATGTGGTGGGAGGGGGAAGGGACCTTGAATAAGGATATACAGGGATGGAAAAAAAATTCAGAGGGAAAGCTGACACAAAGTAAATATATATATGTGTAGCAATCTTATTTGCATTATCACCCTTGATAAGTCATGCTTATGATTTTTATCTTCTTTATAGTTATTGTTAACTTATCAGCATTTTAAATTCATTTTACTGTTTTTCTCGATGAATACAAAATAAATAAAGAAGAAAAAAAAAGAAAAAAAGAAATTGCTTTGAACCCATAGTCAAAAGTAAGAGTTCATATTCTTTTTATTTCAAAGTAAATGTTCTATATTGTGGGGACACAAAGAAAATAACTATAAAATGACAGCTCTAAAGATAGATTTCAGAATTTATGAGCATGGAGAATTGGAGTATATTGGGCCGACTACACACAGACAAGGAAAGATTTTTCTCTCTGGAAACAACTACTAAGTCCTCAGCATTGGGTAGGTGTCAGTGCACATTGAGGTGTCTGTTGTTAAAGACAACACTGTGTTTTGTGGCATCATTTGACAAAAGACACTGAAAATATAAGAATAAATTATCTGCCAAAACTAGTGTTAAAAAATAAAGCAATGCTTTCAGAAAATACTATATCTTTCATACAATCTTTTTGTTTCATTAGAAATAGCTTTCTACATGAAAAAAATTAACTTTGCACTGATGCTAGTTACAAATTAGAGCTATGTAATTTTTAATAAAATTCTTATTTTAGATCTTGTCTACAAATCCCAGGACACTGTAATTAATAAATTTTCTTAGGGCAGAATTATAAACAGGAGTGATAAAATTCATTGTTAATGTGAATTATTAGTTATCCTTTGCAAACATTTTGGCTCATATATCACAAAACAGTTTTGTCTCCAGTTACTTTAAACTCAGCATGAAATTATTAAAATTCTTTGAAAACATCAAAGGGAGAAAAAAATCACTCCCAATCTGCAATTTAGCAACTGTATTCCTGGGTCAGTAAAAAAGGTCAAAGGAGCTAATGTATTCACAAAGTACAGGATAGGGCTCACTGATAGAAATATACTTAATCCTCTGAGCTAAATAATCATTAGCAGTAGTGATGGATACAGTTGGATCTCTATAGCTACAGGGTTAATACTACATTTATTCAGATTCATAAAATGAGGTAGGAGTTATCACCACTTACATTTGTAATGGGAATAAAAGAAATGAAGGATGAGATGCTTCCCAATTCCATACAATCCAGCACTCTTAGTCAAATTGCAAATTGACTTCTCATCATAGATTTCTAATTTTATACACACTTAATGTTGTTACTTAAGAATGATATTGAGTGTGAAATAACATCTAAATAAAGAGTTTTTAGTTAGTAATTATACATGCTTTCATAAAATGATTTTTCTGTAATTTTATATTAGCAGTGAAATTAACATTTTATACTAAAGATTACTTATTTGCATATATAAATAACGTATATATGTGTATGTATATATGAATATATATATACATATATAAAACCTCCTTAGAATTAAGTGAATGACAACACTTATACAATTATTTTTGTTCCTTCTCAACATCAAAAACGTTATTTTATATTTGATAATATACTTCTAAATAAATTATTATTTAAATTTCTTTTCTATGATGATATATAACAGTATTTTCATCTAAAATATATGTACATGCTTCACATAAAAATCTTTCAAAAATCTAAAATATTATATTGATTAATGAAGTTATCTCTAGTTTGAATCATATTAATGGTCAGTGAATTGTCTCTTTCGGACATTGTGTAAATATTTAATATCCTAAGATGGTCAATAATTTAAATTCAAAGAGATTTGTACATTGATTTTTCAGATAAATTGCCACTAAACCCAATGATTTCCCACAGGTTCTGTTTGTTTTATGGTATTATATTTTTGACATTGTGGAAGCACATTCACAGACAACTAAGGAACCGATCACATTTTGTAGGTAAAACAAATGAACTGAATGCTATACGTAACTTGTTCTAATTGGACTGGAATGGTGGCATGCTGCTACTTCAGCTGTAGCTTTGCTTTGGGTGAAACCATAAATTAGGAACAAGAAGACATTATCACTCTCACTTTCCTGAAGCACACTTAACCCAACACACTGACTCTTACTTTTATTCCCTTAGGAGGATAGCTTCCTTGCTGATGTATGAGGCCCACCAGAAACCACCTCTGTGTTTAATGCTTCAAGCAAGCTTTCCCCCATTTCAAAATTTAATGCCCATTATATATTATCCATCAATTTGTATGCAGGTAGAAATAATATTTGGAAGTTACTCAAATGGCTACAAAATTGTGTATTTATTTGTTTTAGGTGTATTTATCATCTTAGTACAATGATTTTTTAAAAAATATTTTATCATTTGATAGAAATATAACTTTATCAATATGAAAATATCTTAAAAAATATAAACTTTCCTTTTTGCTTATACAGAATTTCCATTCACTCATCATATTTCTATCAATATTATTCTTTAAATTTTACTTGATAGGTTTCTTTTAGGTATATAATACAAAATAATACAGCAAAATAAAGCAATTGTAATACTTATGTGTTTATGCAATTTCACATAGATTAGATTCTGATTTCAGAATGCAGAAAAGGTTTCAGAAAAGATTACAATTTTAGGTTGTCAACACAAAGTCAATTAAAATATTATACTTGGAAAATTATTAACATATTTTAATATGCACTTATTTGGTGTCATAGAAACCATTAAGTTATAATGTAACTGAATGTGAATTTTGTAGGTCTTACAAAGCAAAGATGTTTTTATTAAAACACATTTTATTGCTAATTTTAAAGAATTTAGTTTTGAAGTTAGTAAATAAGTTTAGCTGAAATTAATGTTATTAAAATTCTACACTGCTTTCCTATAGCTGATGTTGGGGAGACAAATGATTGAAATTTCATGATAATTGTGCCTTAAAATTTTATTCTACGTCTATGTTTCCTCTTTCTCAGTACTCATGACAGAGAAAGTATTGTTCAAATTAGATTTTTAAAAAAATCAATGCCGTCAGGTTTTTATGTTGCCTTCAGAAAACAAATTAATATAAGTGTAACAGTTCTCCAATAACCTTAACATGAATTTAGAATTAAAAATGCATGCATTAAATAGATTCTCTTTCTAGAATGTTGGGCTGAAGACTCGAGTAAACAGGCATTAAACATGTCCCTGTTGCTATTGAAACAACACTATCCTATAGTATATGCCCTCAATCTTCACTTGTCAAGATAAGGGTAATCAATCTCAATTCCCCATAAAATGTAATTTCCATTAGAGACAAGCAATAAACAGAACCAAATTCTCGGTAGCTTTAGACTTCTACAAAATAATCCCTTTAACAGAGACTGAGGGAAAAACACTTTATTTTACCACCTAGATACTGATATGTAGAAGCAGAGAAAGTCAATTCATCTTCTTATCTGACTGAGCTGTCTATAATTAATGTTTTCTTAGTTTCCAGGAAAAAAAAAAAAGAATAAAATAGACATTGGTGAAATTGATTGTTTCTGAAGGTAAGCAAACCAACATCTACAAAACTTGGCCAAAATATTTTCTATTGAAACAATATACCACATAATGTATCCTACAACTACCACAACAAATATGAAACAGCCCATGAAACCAAGACATGACTGCTGATACCACACTCTGTAAAAGGTTCTGAGTCAGATGAGTCCTGCTTTCCATCCTAAGAAAGCTTGTATTTATTCAGGGTGCAGTAAACACATAAGTTTAATTATTTTAAGTATATATATAAAATTAGTATACATAATATTTTATATTAATATGTAATTGTTCTGAATGGTAAAGAAGATGATATTTCCAACAAAGATTGCTGCTAACATATACTCTTGTTGACTTTCCTGAATGCTCAAAATATTTATTGTTGGTGATTTTATAAAAGTAATGATTGTTCATCACTTTCATGTTGAAATTCTTCTCAGGTTCTGTATTTGTTTTAGAACAAATGCCTAAGAATCTCATATAACTGGTTTCTTTAGCACCTTCAGCACCTTCATTTCATTGCTAGAGTTGTGTCCACTTACAAGAATGTAGGATCTGCTGGTGCATTCTCTTCATCATCATTGTATCTGGTTTCTCCAGCAGTGACTTTTCACTTTCTTAACTTATAAACATTCTGTAATACTTATCTTAGATACCTACTCAATATGAACTGTAAAAAAAGAAGTTATGTATCGAACAAAAGATAGATTTATCCTATTTCAGATTTTCTTATGTTTGCCCCTTCTATCTTTTAACATTGTACCTAGTCTTGCATAAAAAAGAATATTCTAAAAAGATATCTTCCCCCTAGATAAACAGATAGATGTGACAAAGGGAAGAAACAGAAGTATCATTGCTGCCATTCATACATGTTAGGTCTAGTGAGATGGACAATGGTTTGTCCTTCTGTCCTTCCCATGGTCATATAAAAGGGGTGGGGGGGGGAATAAAAAATAATCAGTATCACAGAATCTTTTTTTAAGTAAAGATGAAAATCTCAGGACAAGAAAACTTCATTTGAGGGGAGAAGAAAGCCAGGCCCTTAAAGCTCATTAAGAAAGAAGAAGGAATGGAAGAACAGGAAGAGGTTGGCTGAACTCAGATGATCTTTCTTTCAATGTATTCCCTGGGACCTTCCTTCCCATATGAAACACAACTAAATTGTCAGTTCATAGATGTCACAGACTACAAGGAGTTATTTGCTTCAGTTTCAATAGCAGCTCAGGATTGTCTATGTGTATGTCTTTAATACAGATGTAATAGCTCAAATTATTGAGTCAGGGAAGGTTCTAAAGGATTTAGCTTATATTTCCGCCATCTGAGAGCTTTGTATCCCTTACACTAGGTTATTCTTACAATTTTAGTTCCTGTAATGTGACATATACCTTCTACTGGGCTATTCATACATTTTAAGCAGCCATTTATTTACTATCTTTTTCTTGCTGCAGAGGAGATAAAGTGATGGGGAGAAGAGAGAGTGGCTGGGATGGGTGGGAGGGGAAAGGGAGTTTGAACAAGGGGATACATGGATTAAAAATATGATTTTATTCATAATTAAAAATAATATGTACCTCTTTAAAAACATGCTAAGAAGGAAATATATGGTTAAGAAAATACAAAATTCATTTTAAAGTTAATTTTTCATATGATATGTTCTGATCATGTTTTCCTCTCTCCTTTTTCTTCCAGGCATCCCTACTTCCCTCTCAACTCAACTATATGTGTTCTCTCTCTCTCTCTCTCTCTCTCTCTCTCTCTCTCTCTCTCTCTCTCTCTCTCTCTCTGTGTGTGTGTGTGTGTGTGTGTGTGTGTGTGTGTGTGTGTGTGTGTGTGTGTGTGATGTATGTAATCTTTTTTGGAGTTAAATGAGAAATAGTTTTTCCTACATCAGATCCATTTCTCTCAAATGCCAAGTAAGGTGAAAAGATCTCATAATTCCTGTAAGGCTGAGCCAGTACCTGGCATACACTGGTATAGAGTATTTACAATCCATTTTTGAAAATGAATGCATGCATAGAGTAAACATAGCATACACTGTTAAATTGGATGCAGTGGAAACCTAGGCACAGATTTTAAAATTTTGCTATATAAAATCATGAATATATTACTATATGGAATTTATTAATCAGCTAAGCTTTAGGGTTTTTTTTCCATTTATTCATGAACACAAATGAGAGCATCATTTTACATTTCCCCTAGTGCTGAAAGGCTGGGTAATAAATTGGCTGCCATATTTGTCACTTGAAAACTTAGTTTTGGACAGAATCTGGCATCTAAGCAATAATCATACATACACACACACACACACACACACACACACACACACACACACATACACACTACCACCACCACCACGATATCACACACACACACATCAGAGGAAGACTGGCTATTGCCATTCCACTGATTTTTTTTTCCTCCATAAGAGCAAAGTATTACTTGTTTCAAAACTAAGTAATATAATTCCCTGGCAAAATATTTTTTTCACAATATAATGTTAGAATACCAGCTGAATATCTTATATATGAAGGCCATTCACAAAGTTAAATAAACAGTAGCAGCAAGTCAGAGAATGATTGTGTGACTACACACACTTCTCTAAACCCCGTGCTGCTTTTAACTGAACACAAAAAAGTTTAATTAAAATAATAATAATAATCATTATAAATATGAGTTTTATCATATGTGTTTGTGACCTGTTCGTTGTTTCAGCACATCAGTGATATTACTTATACAATGATGCACTAAATGTCTATTGTGTAAATTATTAATGTCCTTATGAACTTTTTTTCACTCTCATACTTGTGCATATATCTCACTACATTTTTGTAATAATAAAAATGAGCTTCTAACACATCCTCAAACATGTGTCTCTTGAACCTTGAGACAAGCACAGTGTATTCTGTATTTACTTTAAAATTCCCTGCATAAAAACAAGTCTTGCTATCCCAAGTCAGTTGAACTTAATCTTGCATAAAAGAATGTCCTGGATTGAGTTCTAGAACTGAATTCTTTGTCTTTAATCATTAACCCCAAAATAATAGTCATTATTTAATGTGAAAAGATGAGAAAAAGCTATATTTAGTCTGTGTACTAAGCAGCTGCATTCTAATTTTTCTTTTAAAAAAAATCACAAATTCCTAATAAACCTTACAGGGAATCATCAGGTGACCCCTTAGTGTCCATATCAAGACAGTAAATGTACATACAATGCTTAAACGCATAAGCTAAAGATTCTATGGCTCCACCGTATTTATGCTAGTGACTGCCTATTTTGGTATTCTTCACCCACGAAAGAGAAGCATATATTTATAGAAAGAAAGTATTCAAGATTCAGATTTTTCAAATAATTCACTTATCATCCTGCCAAGTACTTAATTAGGACCTGCCATTATACTAAGTGTTACACATAAAAAGAGAGAAATTTTGAAGAATGCTGACAAGCAAACAGACAAGGAAAAAACAGGGTGCTGGAAATTTTTGAAGATTTTTAAAGCAGTAACAACATCATATTTTGAGATTAGAAAAACTCTAGCATGAGGCTCTGTGGCTGAAGAAATAATAAAATAATAAGACCAAAAGTGAAAACTAGATGCTAGAAGATAATGTGAGCAGCAAAAGAAACCTGAAAGTAGAGATAGGTTAACAAGCCAGTGGGAGATGCCTTAGCTTCAAGCAGCCTTAGGGATTCTTTGGACTCTGTAAGGAATTGAATTCTCAGCAGGCCATCAGTCCCTAGTTATGCAGAAACTAGAACAGGGGGAAATGGATAGAAAATACAGCTTCTGGGATTATTTTCTGTACACAGAGTAAAGTAAAACACCAAGGCAAGAAAAAAAAGTATAGACTCCAGAAACTATGATACAGAGCCGCACAACTCTCACAATGTAGAACTCAGTCCCTCTACTTGGACCTGAATATGGATGAAGGGTTATAGGCTTCAGTAGGACAGAAGCCCTAATTGTCACATACCAAGGAAAGAAAGTTCACTTGCAAATTTGAACCCTCTATAATGTTCTGGGAGAGATGAACTTTACAGTTCCTACTCTATTCCATGATGGAATGTTGGTGAACCCAATAACGTAGGTCTTGTCCATGTTCCAACAGCTACAGAGTTGACAGGTTCAACAGTCTTGTAGGTCACAAAGATTACATCTTCCTGTACTCTTTTCCAAAAAGCAAATGTTATGTTCTTTTATACCCATCTTCTGCAATTTTCTCTGCACTTTTGAGTAGTGATATAGATATCTCATGGACATGACAATAGTTATCAACATATTGATCAGTTACATATCTGAGCTTATGCACTCACCTTAACCTACTGTAAGCAGTCACATCTTGATCAAGGGAGAGAACAGCACTAATCTATGGGTATAAACAAATATTTATGGGGTAATTTGATACGTCCCTTTAGCCAGGAAAGTCTATGACATTCTCACCCATGGGCTTTGACCAAATTTACAATAGCAATCATTAGTTGGTTACTCTTATTACAGTCATGCCATTTTTTTTTAATATTAGTGAACCCACATTTTGTCTGTGCCTGAAAGCTTGTTATGACAGTTAGCATGCTTTCTAGCCAAGGGAAAAAAGCTAGTATCTTTTCTCTCCTGCCAGCTCATAAGAGCCTGGTACTATAAACCTAGCCAGGAATGAAAAAGGTTCTAGCTAACTTCTGTATTGATTACATCTTGCAACTACAATTCATAGTGTGCTCAGGAAGAGACCTTCATCTTATATTTCTGGGGAACAACTAGTGGAATGACAAAAGCCTGCACCTTTTTGGTAAACTCTAACATCTCAGAAGGAAGTATCCCACACCAGCCCTGGGATTTTTGTCTAATAGCCTATATCTTCTAAGGAAGTCATTATCTGCTTACATCAGATCTCTTCTTTCAAACTATGTTTACTTTCACTTATATTTTAAATAAGCTTTAAAAAGTAGGTTTCCATGTGATTTTTCCTATATTCTTCTTACTCATTAGCCATCAACTTCATCCTCCTGTCTCCCATAGTCCTCCACCCCATCTTAAGCCTGCTACTTCCTTTACCCTCTCCTTTATTTCAGCTATGTTCCATTGTCCTTTCTTCCTCACTGTACTGAATCTCACATGCTCAATTTCTGCTTTCTTATTCTTGATAGCTATGTGTTCTCTGAGTTAAACACACAAGTCTAAAAATTCTAAGCTAGGATCTACACATGAGAATGAGGATATCACATTAGACTTCTGGGGCCTTTGTTACCTTAACAAATCTTATTTTCAATTTTTTTCTTTACAGTTGAATAAAATACCACTGAAAATCTGTAGTACATTTTTACTCTTGACCCATTTATCAGTCTATACACATCTAAGCTGAATCCAGTTATTATCCCATTATGAACAGATCAACAATGTCCATGAATGAGCAAATACCTGTGCCAGGATATAGAAAATATGAAGTCTCCAAATCCAAGAGTGGTTATAACTTGATCATAAAATGGTTAACTTTAACAAGTCGTCACAATGATCTGAAATATGCATTTAGTTAACAATTTCATGTCAGTTCTAAGTTCTCTTTAGTGTAAATATGTATAACTTTGTCTGTATTGTAGATATTTGATACTAGGTATGAGAACTAATGCATAGCTATTACAATGGAGATACCGGTTCTATGTATCAAATAAACAATAACATTGAACAATAGATAGTTTACCTAAAGTCTATTTTATAATGCAAATGTTAGGTCAAGGTATATATCTATAATTTTAACAAAATAAGCAGAATAGGTTCACAATGCTTACATTTTAATAATAAGCTTTGCATCCTAACATTCTTAATACATTTAAACACAATATCTACATTACCATGTTCCAAGGAAAGCATTTTTTTTTTAATTTTCTTTTACCTTTTCCTACTTTATTTAGAAATAAGACCGTAGCTCTGTGTAGGAAAAAAGAAAGAATCAAATCCTTTGGAATCAGAATGTAGGTTGACTGTCAGTAATGCATGTTTTAATAAGCCTAAAGTTAAGGTCTGAGTCAAGGCAGCATATTAAGGCCTCTTGCTTTTATTCTTATATTGCATTGTTACTGATGCTCTTCAGGAAACAGTCAACATCATCTCTGATTAAAAACACACTTTATTCACAAGAGCATTTTGTGGGAAAAAAAAAAACCAATTAGAAAATTATCTTAAGAATGAAATAGATTCTTCAGCACTGGAAGCCAAAGTTCTGCTAATTAACTTTATTGAGATTTTACTATTATTATTGCTGTATTTATTCTGTTTACATTTAAATCAATATTAAATGATGTTTAAATTATTAAAATATTTTTTGGTTAAAACTCATATCCTCTCTTTTCTGGGTTGTTAGCATCTTGAGGGTGTGCTGACAAAGGACTATATAACTAACAAAGAATCATGCACAGACTTAACTTAGAAAAGTCTGGACTTGAGATAAATTACAGGTTGCCTTAGGAGTGTGGAGGCATTGGAGAATTGCTATTGCATTTAAATAACCAGCTGCCTCTAATCCACCCCGGTGGCTATCCATCAATAGAATAGAGATACTCAGAGAGAGGCAGAGATTGGGAAAGGACTTGCTTTTGATAAGATGAAATGATTCTCATAGGGCATAAATCTATCTTGAGGACTTCTCTACTCGCCACTTTGGTCTTTGCTTTAAGAAAAAAAAATAAAAGTGGTTGCAGGAAACTAGGATGCTGGAAATTGAAGGAGGAGTACTATAATAATCACTTTGATTGGAGATAATGGAGGCCCAGAAATAGCAGAACTATAAGCAATAAGTGAAGCTAGACAGAAAGGTGAATGATTGTCACAGCCCCAAGTGCAGCACATGTCCTGAGGTGAATTATTAAACATGTTTATCAAAGCTGCAAATAAAATCCCATGCCTTGAAATGAGTTTGTTAGAATGTCATAACGATACGATTGTGTGTTTAAGAAAAAGTTTTTTTTTTTTTTTTTTTTTTTAAAGAAAACAGTGGTTTGCAGTCAATTAGCAAATATTTTTCATGGTAACAGAACTCTTTTATTTGAAAGAGATGAATGATAACAAAAGGTTCAATTCTTTTCTTTTCCATAATGCACAACTTTAAAAAGTAATTGAATTTAATCTCTAATTTTTGTTTGTACATATAAACATATTTCATTTACTGACCTTTATTTTAGGAATATTTACAGTTTTTTGTATTATAAGAAACAATAATATATTCAGTGGTTTTTATTCCATAACTCAGAATACTGCTTATTTCTGTAATTTTATAAAGAAGCCAATTAAAATACAATTATTTCAAAAATACTTTATTTTTCCTTTCAAAAGTGTTCATTAACTTAATGTTTTTTTTATACAATGATAGTATATTTCTTGGCTTGAACAAAAATTTAAATATTCTTAATTTAGAAAGAATAATAATGTTTACTTATAAATACTTATAATTAAGCCAATTTACTGCAGTTGTTGCTTGAATTTTTTAACTGGCATCTTAAAAGAATTTTATAGTCCTCTCTCCCCTCCTGGCAGAGGTTACTTACATCTCTGCCCTTTCTTCTCTCTCCCTTTCTCTTTCTTCTTCCTCCTCTCCCTTCCCCTAATAAAATAAAACTTTTTCTTGTGAAGACAAAAAAGCATTTTATGTTTTCCTTGTATTGTTTCTTGCTTCATTCCACTTCTGTTTCTTGTAACACACAATTGTTTTCCTCTTTTTCCACTGGACTCCTGCAAATCTGTAAGGTTTTCATATGTTTACCATACACGGTAGGAAGTTCACAAGAGCTACGTGAGACAAAAGTAAGAGTATTACTGTGCTACATGATATAAAACTACGTGAAACATGCTATTTCATAATCCTTTCTGAGCATTTATCACTGAAAGATCAATTTCAGAACTAATGTCATAGATGTATTGTCTGTGAGCAGATCAAGGAAGATTCATCTCCTAAAGAAAAAAAATACTATGTGCTGCTCATAGATCTTGTTCAGATCAGGGGCTGCTGGGACTGCCGATATCTCAACAATAACAAAATTATTTTAAGAGATGCATGTATGATGCTAGCTTTACTTATCAGTTCTATCTTAGTTGCTTTTTCTGTTGCTGTAATAAAATATTCCGACAGAAACAACTTAGGAGATAATGGGTTCATTTTGTCTCACGGTCCAATGTCACTTTGTACATTATGTCAAAGAAGTGCTAGAGGCAGGGGCTGGAGGCAGCTGGCCACACTTTATCTGTAACCACATTGGATCTTCATATTTAAATTTGAAAGTGAAAATGAAAGCTATAAAGACTAGAGTTGGCTCTTTTAAATAATAGCGTAGTCCAGGGCAGTTGCTGCATATGTGGCAGATAATTTGGCATCTCTCTCTTCTCATTCTCTGCCTGTTTCCTATTGTGTCCTCACAACACAAAACTGAAAAAATAATAAATAAGTGATTTCATTAACTATGGTGACAGATAAGAATAGAGAGTACGTAGAGATTATGGAAACAACCTGAATGCACCAAATTATTATTTCTTTTATAGTCATTGCTAAAAGCAGGATATTTTGCTCAGGTTTGTAATCTGCAAAAATAAATAAATAAATAAATAAATAAATAAATAAATAAAAATGGAAAAAGAAAAGGAAGGAAGGGAAGACTAGAGAAAGAAAAGAAGGAAGGAGGAAAAGGAACAAGGGAGAAAGGGAGAGAGAAAAAAAGTAAGGGAAGAGGAAGGGAGGAGACTAGAGAAGGAAATTGTAGATAATAAATGAGTGCATTACATATTTCTGAAGGAGTGTTTTAAAATGGGAGCACCAATTTTAGATATTATTCTTTTCTCTTCTCTCAAAGATTGCATTTCTTATTCATTGACAGCAATCAGGATCAGAGTAAGACATCCTTAAGATGGTAAGCCATAGCTCAATAAAATTCAGGCATTCCTGTGAGCATCCTCAACTTGACGCATCTAAGAACAGGAGAGTATATCTTAACCTTCTTTCTCTTATGGCTGTGTTTACAGATTCCAGAATTCCTTCTCATGGGAACTCCTGGTGTGAGGGCAGGTCCTGAAGAGAAATATAATAAATGTGACACTTATGTAATTACTACACAAGTAATTGAATAACAAGGACAAGGTCAGGCATTTCTGTGAGTGACAGAAAAATAAAAGGGTAACTGCAGTTAGGTGATCTATTTGTAAAAATAAATAAAGTAAAATAAAAATTGAAAACCAAACAACTCCCCAAAATACAAACAACCCCCCTCTATTCTCAGAATTAGTACAGTGCCAAATATGTAATGATCATTCCTTTCTTTCAAAATGTTTTGTAAGCTTCAGAGTTTAAATGTAAATTTCTGTCTTACATGTAATTTAAATAGATATTCTTTCTGTCTTCGTTTTCACTTTTGTGTTGATTCATTATCTCCTTAAATCCTCAAAAGGGCAATGAATGACAACGCAACTGAATTTCAGCTACGGGTATGTTATATAAAACATCTGGCATTGTGTTCAGGTACCAGTGTTTGGGGAAATTTCTACTATTTTCAAAATCATTGTGAGTATCTAATGATGTATAAAGCTAAATCTGTAGAGGATTTTAAAGATGACATAATGTCCCACAGATTTCTTTGTGAGTAATGTTTGGTTTCTATTTGCATTACTTCCCATTTTCTCTTATTCTCCCAAATATCCCTTGCTTCAATCAAAACACATGAGCACTAGCCCTGAGCCAGTGCTGGACTGAATTACAATGATGTGGAAAATAATGACGATCCAAGAAAACGAGGGACCAAACAACTAGAGAGAACAAAGTCATGTATGCTTTTCATACAGCACATAAAAGACTTGTACTTAGTAATTTAACATTTTCTTCTTTTGGAGATTTATCCTAGTGATTCACAGTTAGAAAGGATAATACTAAAACCTAAAATATATCTCTAAAGTTAATAAATATTGTCAGTTTCTGATATTAAACCATGTCAAAAATATTACCCCTAAATATATTACCTAGATTTCATGCTAATGTACTAAACAAAGATATTAAAGATAATATTAATGTTTCAAAATATTTTTGTGAATATAAAATATATTAACAAAAAGCAGTCATTATTGTACATCAGAAATAACATAGTATCCCAATATATGACTCAGCAATCTGTTTCCATCTTTGCCTCATTTTGTGCCTTTTTTATTGCTTCTATTTCAGCTTTTATTTCAGCTTTTATTTCAGCTTTTAGTTCCTGGCATGTTTCTTTCATAGATTTGTTCATCTCTTCCAATTTTTTGTTTGTATTTTCTTCTATTTCTTTAAGGCTTTTTTTCATATCTTCTTTTAGAGCTTCAATGATCATCAAAAAGGAATTTTTGGTGT
>PVIH01024081.1:0-23520 GCA_004025045.1 Sigmodon hispidus
AAAAAAAAAAAAAAAAAAAAAAAAAAAAAAAAAAAAAAAAAAAAAAAAAAAAAAAACTGCTGGAGGTATCAACATCTCAATTTCAAGTTATATTAGAGAGGTATCATAATTATGACAAATGGCATTGACACAAAACAGACATATCAATCAATGGAATAATTGAAGACCTTGATAGAAATCTACATACCTATGTACACCTGATTTTCTTCAATAATAAATCAGAAATATATACTGGGAGGAAAATACAGCATCTTCAACAAATTATACTGGTCAAACCAGAAGGTTGCATGAATTTCCTATAGATCTTATAGGTCCTAGAGTTTCCAATAGATCCATTTTTATCACCCTGCACAAAACTCAAGTCCAAGTGAATCAAAGACCTCAAAATAAAACCTGATGCACTGAATCTGAAAGCAGACAGTGAGAAATAGCCTGGAACAAAGTGGCAAAGAAAGGCTTTTGAAAAGGCCTTCTTTGAATACATTATGGCTTCCAGTTTAGTGTTTTTATGGGATTTCTTCATGTGCATACTTGTGGCTTTTCTTTGGTTTTCCTTCCATTTATTCGTTTTGTCCAAATCTCCTGTGTTAGTTTTTGTTTTATCTTACTTTATTATTATTATGTTTGTTTTCTGATGAGTGACAGAAATGGAGTGGATCATGATGGAAGGGTAGGTGGGGAAGAGCTAGGGGGCTATAGTGAGGATATATCGTGCAAAAATGTATTTGTATTTGCAATAAAAAGAAAAAGTGACTTAAGCAATGGAAGCTCATGTCTAACATAACATATAAATGAAAAATGTCTTCTTGCTCCTGGACTGGCTTCTCTGCATCATTCTAATGTCCAGAGCTGTGTATTAAAATATCATAACTTGTGGAAAAGCACTCCAAGCAGGAAAGAAGGTCTGAAGTGCTTTATGAAGGCTGTTGTACCATAGAAGGCACGGTCCAACAAGTTCTCTATTTCCCTCATCCAAATGAGGCTAAGCACACAGGAAGAGGCATCGTCCAGTGTTCAGTATTTAAGCAAGGAAGTGATCTCTGCCTTCAAGTACTTTATATAATTAAAATAGTGTTCAGTATCTTTACTAGCCAACTATATGAATTGGGGAAATTGTGTTTTGCAACTTATAAAAATACAAGGGGGAAATTTAAAATAAAGCCTACAATTTGATGTCTTTCTTTAATGTATGTTAGTGACTATCTAAAGTCAATATGCATTAAGTATCAGAGTACGAGGGGCTGAGTTTAATCAAGGCCAAGGACCATTTGTCCTTAGGCCTCATTTTATTGTGCATTCTACACTCATTGCTGCAACTATTCCTAAGTGTATTTTAGTTTTTCACCTGTACATGCATTTGCAGAAGCATCTAGAATTGTGTTTATTCTCTGTCAAACAGCCCTGAAAGTGATTCATACTTGTCCCAAGACTGCACAATAAGTTAATGTACTGAACTATAGAGCTTTACCCATCCTTATTCAGCTAATTTTCTCCAGCTTGGCCACTGGCCCTTGAGCATGTCTGCTTTAATGCCTTTATATTATAATAGAAAGTGCCCGCTGCTTCACTCTCCCACTCACTTTAATTAATTGAAAACTCCACAGCCATCAGGAAGTCATAGGCTCAGCATGTTCCTGTGGCAGGCCAACTTATCAAATCACCCTCTTCCTCTAGAAAGTGATACTACATACTACTAAATTATTTCCTGTCCCTTTTTCAAACTCCATGTTCTTTTCTGTACTCTGCTTGATTCCAGAAGCCGAAAAATCTCATATCTTTCTAATCAATGTAGTGGAGGCTTTTTTATTCTAATGAAACATTTTTTTTCTCATGGTGACCAAATAAAAACACACCACCAACTTAACACTTGATTTAATCAAGATGCTTTACATCCCATTTCAAGGCTCTTGTTCTACCCATAACTTCCATTCAGTGTCAGCTGCTTTTCCTGTTATCCTGAATGAAAGCTCTTTATCCATAATCTACAGATAAAAGTAAATGTAAAATGCCTCATATTCCTCACAAAAGATTGTTATAAAAGAAATTTAATGATGTAAAGCCATAAACAAAAGTTTTTATGGATTTCTGATGGCCTCTTGATTCCACCGTTGATACTCACCGTAGTGTTTGCAGTAGCACTTAGTGTTTCTAAAGATTGTTCTGTGCACACAAAGTGAGGGCAGCGACTGCTGCCTTTGTCTCTGTGGGCTAATGGAAGACATGCTACCCACCACTTAAATAGGCGCTCCTAAATCGTCTTCCATCCCCCTCACAACTCAAAGCTACTACAGACAATGGAATAGATTATAAATATTCTTGACTCACCTGGTGTTAGCTCTGTTCTGACTCAGACAAAAAGAATCATTTTACAAAAATAACCCAATATTACCGTGACAAAAGGTTCAATTTTACCCAGTTGACTTTATTTGTGATGAATTATGCAATTGATTTACTGTTCACAATCCAGTTTGCCAAAATTAACTCATCATAATGAACTTGAACTGTCAAATTCAAGTGAGTTACTAATAGTCTTGACTTTCTCATCACAGGATTTTCTCTATATTGCTTTCTTATTTAAACATAATATTCTCATTTGGTTGATGACCAAGAAAATGAAGTGTGAGTCATCAATGACAATTCTGTTGTTCTCTGTCAGAGGCTTTTGAATTGTGTTTCATAGACTAGTCACAAAAGAATTCAACAGAAAAGAAATTAAACTAATAAAATATAAAGTAGATTTTCATCAGGCAAAAATTAAGCATAAAAACCTGCAGGACTTCTTTGTTTAAAGTATTTTGATGTACATTTTGATATTATGGATGTAAGAGGGTGGGTGTGGAAGGGGCAATATTCTCATAAGGAATACATCTAATTCATTAATATAGGAATGATACCTTGTTCTACACAAAGACATTCTTTAGTGATGGAAAAATGGAGAGCAGGCCACTTGGGGGAGTTGGGGCAAGTGGTAGTAGATGGAGAATTACTGTCTACATTATATTGTTCGTTGTATGCTATTCTCAGGAATATTTTTGTTTTGTTTTTCTTTCTGTTTTTCAAGTGGTAGCAAAATATGCAGATCTGAAATAAATGACCCAAAGCAGCAAGTACTATGGATGAGAATATGATGTTACTGCAAATTTTACTTTGGGACAAATATCACAGTGCTCAAAAGATACAAAATATAACAGTGAAACCTTTCTTGTTTTTGCTTTGTCAATTTTTCCTTTTGAGGTAAACATAACACATTATAGGTTTTTAAATCACAGGAAGACAATTTATGTTTCTTTATTATTTCTAGAAAACACTATCAACACACATACACACACACAACATACACACACATACTCCTCCTAAAAAAATGTTTACACATGCTTATCTGAATCTCATGTATCCCTTTGAATCCCATATGTAGCCTTTAAACCAAGTCAGCTAATAAAATTTAATCATAATATGAACATACATACTATAAGATCCATAAATAAAATAAATATTTTAAGAAAATTTATTTATACTTACTTCACTGAAATTATTGAATATTTTAGTGGCTATAACTTTATTACTCAGATTCATTTGTAATTTTTCAAGAAGTGCTCAAGTTTTTGAAAATGTCTTCTTTACCTAAGTATAAAAATTCTAAATATCTGCACTCGATTTCTAAGTAAAAAATTATATATATACATATATATATATTCTACTCTTCTTTTTGATTATTTTTCTCCTATAGTTAATAAGCTAAGGACATATTCATTAGCCTGAACCATTTGCAAGTTTAAACACAAATCCTTATTACTTTCTCCAAACATAGAGACCCAACATTTAGTACATAAAGCCAGAACAGGAATATTAACCTAAAAATGTAAATATCTCCAAATGCTTGTGTATCCTTTCTGTCCAGCTTCACATCCTCTGCTGCCTACTTTTGTTGCATGTCATTACATTGACTCTCCCCTGAACTAGCTGGCAGACATGTTCTCGTCTGTAAAAGAGTACACAGAACTCTTATAATATCATTGACTACACATTGACTTCATCAAAATCCAACAGGAACCCAAAATTCTATTACTGTATTCAGAGCAACTTGTTCCTGGGCCTTCATTGTTTCTTCAGGAAATGTGTGCTCAGCTCAACTGTCTTCCTTCTATTTGGAAACATTGCAGCTCAGACTTGAAAGAGATCCTGGCAGCCAAGGAAATACTGCAAAGTCACTCACAGAAAACATAGCAGCTTACAGCCCTACTTCAGGGAAAAGTTTTGCTAAAGTAGCTACCCTGCTCAGCTAGGGGAAGGTTTCCCCTTGCTACAGTCTGCTCTGCTCTTTTGGGTTTGGGCTCTGGCAAAAAGTTGTTACTTCTCTGCTCTGCTCCGCTCCAGTGAAAGAAGGTCCCACTCAAACCTAATTCAAGAGATACATTGGAAGGAAAGAATGCAGGAGGCTGTCTTCCTCTGCAGGGGTTAAAAAGAACAGCTCCTAAGTACATGGCTTATATAAGGCTTCTTAGGGGGACAGTTTTTTAGGGTAGAAGATTTTCAGGATGGGAATTGGTCAGATTTCAATCCCTGATCTTGTCTAGGGATCATGTGATAAATACTAGATGAAGAAATATTTCACTGATACGTAACTTAAGTGGTGTCTAGAAAAGCCATATTCTTATTATTCACCTTTATGTTTATATTACTGACATGGACACTATTACATGTAAAACCTGGGACAACACAAATGAGATTCACTTCCAATCACATACAGAAATTCATAAAACTGTGATTTCTCTCCTAAGACTTATATCTTAAACTGGACTTGAACTTGTATAGAATGTAAGTCCATAAATAAGTAAATCTGGAATTTCTTTGTTTTGTCTTTTATCTGTTTATTTGCTTGCTTATATGATACTATTGGAAAGTTCCAAGGCAATCAATAATCAGAAGCTAACAGAAAAATTTGTAAGGCACCCAAAACAAAAGTTTATTTATGACTAGAGAAAAAAAATGAGACCTTGAAAAGTGAAAGAATCCAAAACCATTTCTGGATAAGGAGTAGGTAGTGTTATCTCTGTGGCTCTGAGAATAACTGAAATGGCTGAAAGGAAGACTAGGTAAGTAACACTTTGGTTGTACCATGCATGTGAACTCCCTTAGGAAACTCATCTAAACTACAAATGGAAATAATTAGTGTATCCAAAAATAAAACATTGAAAGTTCCAGAATTTAGACATTAAAATTTAATGTATATGAGAATGAATAATGTAGCTTAGTAATCTTATGAAAGGACTTTAATACATGGATTGCACAGGATATAAACATACCTAAGGATGAATTTTCACTTTAGATATCCTGTCTCATTCCTTTGCCATTATCTAATGTGTTTGAATCATCACTTACTTGGTCAATGTGCCACTATTTAGTGTCACTTTTGCAGTGAAGGGCTGTGCTGCAAGCTTCCTGAGAGGGAAGGGCTGGCTAGAAGCGGAGTTGCTTGAAATGCAGGGTTGGTTAAGAATGCTTAAGCTTCCAGCATTATTGGGTCAGTGGGACCATAGGACTGTCTGCTCCCTGCCCAGCGAAGGGATGGGGAGTTGTGGAGAAGAGAAATGTCAAGATGTGGTGGGAGGGGGAAGGGACCTTGAATGAGGATATACAGGGATGGGAAAAAAAAATTTCAGAGGGAAAGCTGAACACAAACTAAATATATGTGTAGCAATCTTATTTGCATTACCACCCTTGATAAGCCATGCTTATGATTCTTATCCTGTTCATAGTTATTGTTAACTTTTCCTCATTTTAAATTCATGTTACTGTTTTTTTGTTAAATACAAAATAAAGAAGGAAAAAAAAAGAATGCTTAAGCTTCCGAAAAATAGACTGCTGTAAAATATGTCTGTATGTAGATCATTTCTGTTGCACCTGACATGGATCTCAATTGAAGCCATTTTCTAATGGTAAATTTTCCAAACTTCCTGTGGAAAAGAACACTAGAATCTGTATTTATCATTCCAAATATGATTTTTTTAGTAAGACTTCAAAAAAATTGAAGCAAACTTAATTTTCATTGAAATTCTACTATTGGCACAAAACAAAGTTTCTAGTTCCTGAGACTGACCTCTGACCTTCACATACATGCACACAGATGGACACATACAAGGGCACCTATACACACATCACACACTCACATACATACATTTAAAAAAATGTTCCCTGTCTCCTAAACAAGTGACATAGCAATGTAAGTTTTTCTGAGAATTAGAGAGTATTGTCATAGCAACAGATATCTAAGTAGGTGTGCATAAATCAAAGTTTACAATCTTTTCAAAGACAGAATAATTCTAATTTAACTATATAAACTATGTGGTATTTAGCAGAGATCTAGTACAAGAAACAAAAAAGGAATCATTCCCTCAGAGCCAGGGAAATAGTTTTGTAATGCAACATCCAGAATAAAACAATTTATACATGGAGCGTCTGTATTCATAGTTCAAGACAATGATTTCTTCTGGTTAATGGTATAGAGGGAAAACCAACAGTTGTTTTAACTACACAACAAACATAAATTGTAAAATGTTCTTGGGCAATGTTGTATATTTCACTAAAGTTTAGAGATCTAATAGGGTCTATGACTAACTGAGCCTTCACTAGAGAAGATATATATCACAACAGTCTCAAAGACAAAAAGTCTTAACGCCTTCTGGAAGTAGTTTTGAAAAGGTTTTGACAGTAAGGCCAGTAAACAGATCACCAGCTCCAGTGAGCGATGAGGGCTATCATGGGTGTTCCAGCTTTCTTCAAAATTTCCTTAGGGGATGAGAGAGATTTTCCAGCAGTATAATGAAAGAAATCTTTGGAAAATATAAATTAAATGTAAGCAGATTCACAGTGAAGATCAGAGAAACCATGTAAGAAGTGGTACTTGGTTCAGTGACATTTGCTTCAGTACATTTTGTGACAAGTATTTACTTACATACATGTGTAGGTGCCCTTCCTGCAGTGTTTGTATTACTTCATAACAAAGAGAACGTGAGAATGTAAAACATGTTGCATGTTATAATTGGAATTATTCATATATGTGCACTGAAACCAGAAGGAAAACATGAATTGTGACAGAATTTCAGTCGTGGAGATGGCAGAACCTGAAACTCCCATACCCACTACTGAAAAAATTTTGATGGCCACCTTGCCTCTACATAATAGTGGCTTTGGTATTTGAGGGTAGGGCCCAGGTCTGGGAGTGTACCTGACAGCCAATAGATTCAAAAGTTAGGTTCATGTGAGACAGTTCAACCAATAGCTACTGTACCCTGTACCCCTTTGTCCAACACTGGAATGTAAAGACGTGCAGTATCCTCCTTATGTAGGCTTTTCTTTAAGACCCCCCGCTGTGCTCAGGAACAGTAACCTTCCACTGCGCTGGAACAAAGGTTATTGACCCAGGTTCATTTGAAGCCTGTATATAACAATAAAACCCTCATGCATTTTGCAGCGAGTCCAACTCCGTGGTGGTCTTTTGGGGTCTTCTAGACATGGGTACAACACTAAAACAAAATTCTACTACTTTATATTTAGTTTTGTGCTTCAAATAGCTATCATAAGGTAAGAAAATTTAATGTTAACTATACAGTGGCATTTGCATGGATTTCAATGATGTTACCTAAAACTTAAAATAGTCATCAGTAATATAGTTAAAATGGTTTTGTACTGTATGTGCTGTGAAAAACATTAGAACCTAAGTCTGTTTATTTCTGCTTGAGTCCCCAGAATTCAGCATGTTGTAGCCACTCATAGTCATCTATCCTTGGAACTGGAATCTAGCCTTGCAATATATCACTGCTAGGTTCAAAAATATTGCTTACACTGCTTCTGACTTAAAGCAATCAGACTCTTTTACACTCAGCTTAAACAGCAACACTTAAAAGTAATGAGTCTTGTTCTTCCTACTAACAGTATCTATTTTTCTCAATGGACCTCTTGCACAATTCTCTTCAACATGTGGAAGAACAGAAGCACTTCAGAATGAATAAACTGAAGGAATCCATGAGTCTAGAGGAAACACCTGACGGATATTGATAACAGGATTATCAATATTATCACAGTTTCTGAGAGTTTGCCTAATGGTAGAATCATAAATTTTGGAAATCTTTTTGTAGTATGCTGCAGTTTTATAGACATGCACCTCTATTCCTCATGTAAGTCATGATAAATTATAGCAAGAAAGGAAGATGCATAAGAGAACAATAAGCTGTGAGAGTGAGGAGGTGGGAGAAATTTATACAAAATTAGAAAGAGGAATTGAGAGTGAATATGATCAAAATGCATAAGATTTATCAGAATTAATAAAATATTGGTTTTTAAATGTTAGCATGGGAGAATATAATGCTCAGAAATGTATTCCAGAGATACTTACCTCCATTTTGAATTTTTTAATCTAGTATGGACAAATTACTTTTCACTTTTGTGATTTTATAGAAAACTGCTATCTTGTTGGAGAATAAAGATGTTAGAATGACAATTCCATACATTGCCCTAAAAGCACCTTGAGAATATTGCTAATGAAACATATAAGCACTAAAGTTAGATGTTCCTACTGGTGCAATGGTGTTTCAACTGTTAAGAATAACCAATTTCAGATTGGATTTTTGGCTTGTTTCATTAAGGGAGTTTCATGCCTGGTATTATAATGTTACAATGCAAAAGTGATTACTAATAAACACATAATAGCCAATATAGGGTTGTCCTGAAATCCCCTCTGCTAATAACATTAGTTCACAATTCTTCACTTTAGCCTCCAGCAGATTTTTTAGGACAAAGTCAGAAAGTGACAACATTCTTTGCCAAAGGGACGGTCTCCAGACCAGTTGCTCATTTTGTTAACCTATAAAATGTCTTGACTGATTCTTCACAGTCCACATTGCTATCAAGTTACTGTCCTTCAAACTCCTGTTAGGATGCCCATTAGTCCTTGCTTACAAAATCTAACTTGGTTTTCCATCCAAAGACCCTAAAAGAGCAGCATGGTTGGGCCTGTTATAACAACACCCTACTCCTGTTAACAACTTCTGTCTTAGTTACTTTATCTACTCCTGTGAAGAGATACAGTGATAAGACAACATATAAGAAATCATTTCATTGAGAGCTGGCTTAAAGTTTCAGAGGGTGAATCAATGGTCATTGTGGTGGCAGGCAGGCAGGCAGGCTTGGCACTAGAGTGCTAGCTAAAAGCATAAATCCTGAAGTGCAGACCCGAAGGGGAGAGAGAGGAGGGGTAGTCCTGGAGTGGGCCTCTGAAACCTCAAAGCCAACCCTTCAGTGGCTTCCTTCCTCCAAGAAGGCCACACCTCCCAATTCTTCCTAAATAGTCAGCAAGAAGGAACCAAACAATCAAATATATGAACCTATGAGACCCATTCTCCTTCAAATCATCACATACATATATAATTTTAAGAGAATAAAATAATTAAACATAAATGTTAAGAGCTAAAGTGTGGAAGCATAAGTAATGTGAAATATTGTTTTCAAGACATGGCATGGCTATCTCACTCATGAACTCACAGTAGATATGATTACCTGCAAAAGACCTGCACAATAACAAGCCTGTTAAGTCACCAGTATATACTGGAGAGATACACTCCAGGCCCCTTTTCTTACTGAGAAGACATTAGTAGTTGACAGGAGTTGAAAAAAGAACCATCATTCTCCTTTGAGGAGGGTTTTCTCACGCTCTAGTGGAATCTACACTCAAAGAAGACATGAAATTGAAAGGGCTGTGTTAGCGGAATTGGAGTGGTAGTTTAGGAGTATATTTGATTGTATTTCATTATATACATGTATAAAGTTCTCAAAGAATAAAAATTACAGATAAGCAAATAAAACATATAAGCAAAAGCAAACTAGGAACACAAAGCTAACTGTAAAAGGTCCACT
Source organism: Sigmodon hispidus (assembly GCA_004025045.1). NCBI lineage: Eukaryota > Metazoa > Chordata > Mammalia > Rodentia > Cricetidae > Sigmodon > Sigmodon hispidus. The sequence goes on from PVIH01024081.1 coordinate 9,910, forward strand.
CAGAGCTATTCCTACTCTATTCTGTGATCCCCACAGCCGTTTTTATGCTACTCACGCATAGCAGTTTTGCTTGCCTATAACACATTGCTGCTGAGACATTGGCAGCATCCTCCATAAGTGGTAGACTGTACTATCTATAATTAGTGTCCTTCATAAAATATGTATCTATTTACTCCAAAATAGCATTATGCCCTTCTATAGTCTGCTTGAAAATAACTGGATGCAAAATAATTTTACAGTATCAGCATTTTTATAAAAATTACTATTTTAGTAGTAATTTTAAATATAAATCTAGGAAACATGTTTTTCTTTCCTTAGTCTCATAGATAATCTATAGGCTGTTGGGCAGAGTAATTCAAGTAAAATATTAATTTTTATAGCTAAAGTATTTAACACAATTACTTTTAACAAGAAACTGCCGATCTGTGAAACTCACATTGGCACCGATTGAAATGTTGTATCTCTCTACTCCTCTGGTATGCAGTCACTTAAGTGGCAGTTATGGTCAGTTTACAGAATACAACCTAGCTGCTCAGGGAAAACATAAGCAGCCCTGTTTTACAAGCTTTTTAAACTTACATTTCAAGCTAAGGACAATTTAAAGTCCGTTGAATACAGATCAAAAATAGCCAACTCATAAGAAGATATATTGAGTCACTGCTGCATGAGGCACCAGGAACAGGAAATAGGTCTTAAAGTGCTGGCTTGTCTTTTGGAGGTCAGACTGCTCTGGGGTTATTCTGAAGGGGAATAAAGAAAATGAGCACAAGTTATGGATTGGAGTCATTAAAAAATTGGAGCAATTTATGTTTATGAGATGGAAGAGGCAGAGAAATGAAGCTATCAGTTATAAAAAAAGATACTTACTTGTTTTATGCTTGGGATGTGGCCTGCTCTCTTGCCCTGAGCTTTGTCCTTTTGAATGCTCTGTTGGTAGCCCCTTAAGAATATTCTAGTTTCTACAATTATCATATTGCAAAACAAACCATTTTTACCAATGTTCTTCACCTTCATGTGACCTTTATGAGTCACAAATTTATAGCAAGAAAAATAACAACAATTACGGGTTATAGAAATGGCTTTTGAAAATCAGTAAATAAAATTTTCCTTAATATTAAAGCCAACCCCTGTTGGTACGTCATTAGCACAAAATTACTTCAAAAGGTTTTTTTGTTTGTTTGTTGTATACACACATACACACACACACACACACACACACACACATATATATATATATATATATATATATATATATATATATACAAAACAGTACTAGTCTGACCAGAAGAAAATAATTTCTTTTCTATTTTATAAGAATGTCAACCTTAGTCAAACTTCTAAGGGCTAAAATAAAATTTTTAGAAAAATTCACAAGAGGCTAAATACCTGAGGAATAGACTGTTTCTTTAAATATAATTACGGGGTGATGAGTGTTGATACACAATTTTTAAAACTTTGGGGTATATTAGTTCATTCAATAGTTAATGTCATTTTATAAGGGGCCAATGTTATAAGCTGATTAGGTGTATAGACCTGAGATGCCCATTTCCCATGTCCCTGCTTTTGTCCCAATGACATGCCTGCTTTTCTGTTAGGCATGATGGACACACATACAGGCAAGTGTGCCACAAACATATGTGTATGTACAAGCATATTTCACAAACGCATACTTTAAATAATGATACTAAAACATTCAAAAATTTTTTCCTTTTTTTGTTATGAATAAAGTCTCATTTTTATCCATGTATCCCTTGTTCAAACTCTGTTCCCCCTTCCCAGTCACATTCTCTTCTCCCCATTTACATATCTCCTTCCCAGCAAGGTCAGGTGGTCCCAAGGTACCAAGGTGGCTTAGTTCAACATCCACTCCAGGCAGATCCACTTTCCTCACCTGAACATCAAGACTGGGTCAGGTGTTCCTCTGGAGGGAATGGGCTCCAAGGTGTTTGAGATCCCAAGCTGTCCAGTGGTTGTGGTTTGCAGCTTGGGAATGCTTTGCTTTTTGTTTAAAGTCCACTAATGAGTGAGTATATCCCCTGCTTATCTTTCTGGGTTTGTGATACCTTGCTCAGTAGGATATTCTCCAAATCCATCCATTTTCCTGCAAATTTTAGTATATCATTTTTTCTTACTGCTGAGTAGTACTCCATTGTGTAGATGTACCACAGTTTGTTAATCCATTTTTCAGCTGATGGGCATCAAGGTTGTTTCTAGGTTCTTGCTATTATGAATAATGCTGCTTTGAACACAGTTGAGCTAATGCCTTTGCAGTGCCAGTGTGCACTAATGTACATACGCAGTAGTGGTATTGCTGGATCTTTGGGGAGATTGATGCCCAGTTTTCTGAGACACTGCCATACTGTATTCCAGACTGGCTAAACAAGTTTACATGCTCACTAACAATGGAGGAGTGTTCCATTTGCTCTGCAACCTCTGACAGGTGTGTAAGGTGGTATCTCAAAGTTGTTTTGATTTGCATTTCCCTGATGGCTAAAGATGTTGAACACATTTTCAACTGCCTTTGAGCCATTTATAATTCTTCTGCTGAGAATTTCCTTTTTAGTTTGAATCCCATTTTTTGACTGGGTTATTCAAGGTTTTGGGCTCTAGTTTCTTGAGTTCTCTATATATTTTAGAGATCAGTCCTCTGTCACTTGTAGGGTTGATGAAAATCTTTTCCCATTCTGAAGTCTGTCCTTTTGTCTTATTGACTGTGTCCTTGGCTTTACAGAAGCTTCTCCATTTTAGGTCTCACTTATTGATTGTTGTTCTTAGTGATCATGCTACTGCTGTTATATTTAGGAAGTGGTCACCTGTATCAATGGGTTGGAGGGTATGACCCACTTTCATTTCTATCAAGTTCAGTGTGGCTGGGTTTATGTTTGAGGGCTTTGATCCACCTGGATTTGAGTTTTGTACAAGATGACAGGCTTGGATCTATTTGCATTTTTCTACTTTCTACCATCCAGTCAGGCCAACACAATTTGTTAAAGATACTATCTTTTTCCCATTGAATATTTTGGGCCTCTTTGTCAAAGATCTTCATAAGGTGTTTTTGCTGTTGTTTCCTTCTGATTCCTCTTCATTGCTCTGTTCAGGTCTTGTAGTTGTAGAACCATTAGTTTCTTCTGGTGTTGCCTTGTTGTTCTTTATATTGTTATGTGTATTTTTGTACTGGTGTCTGCCCATGGCTTCAGTGGTTCAGCTCCTAGTCATTTGTGGCTAGAGTGTTTGTGTGTCTCCTGTCTGCTCTGATTAAGGAGTCTGTATGATCTCTGATTCTACTTTGGACACGGGTCTGAGTTTTAAAGGTATCAGTCAGTCTCTGAGATGCAGTTCTCCCTGGAGGCAGGGCCAGGCTGTAGGAGGTCCCCTTCTGTTAGGCGTCCCTGAGCAATGCCCCTTCCAGCTAACACCTAGGGCCTGCCTGCTAGCAAGAGTCTTAGGTCAGAATCTTGGGTGTGACCCCAGCCCTGGAGTGGGATTCTGTGGACAGGCAGCCCAGGAGCTAGAATCTGCTCACTTCTGATTCCACTCTGGACAAGGGTCTGAGTTTCAAAGACATCAGTTCTTCTCTGATATTCATTCATTCAAATTTTAATGTAACAATATTTTTTTAAAAATTTGGGATATTAGCTGTTCTTCCCTTGATGTCCTATCAAGGTTTTAAATTGTTTAGATTTATAGAAGGAGCACAAAGTACACTCAACCTACACCCAGGCACATGGGCACATAGAGGTTACAATCATGACAGTAATAAATTATATTTGTCAATTTAAAGAAAAAATAAGGGACAATAGTAATAGTCTTAATTCATCTGTGTTTCCAATAACAAATTCCTCAGACCACACACAAAGGAAGCCCTTTCTCTCAGGACAGAGGCAGAGTGGTCAGGCACTGCAGTCTAATACAGTTCCACATCCTCACTAATTTTGCCTTTTCATGGTAGGTATGTCTGTGTGTGGTGAAAGGGGCAAGATGCCACCATGGAAAGCACCATTGGTGAAGAGGTGGAAGAACATTGTTGACCAGTCTGAAGAGGTGGCAGACCTGTCCCTGTCAGTTACAAATGTGTCAGAGACAGACTCTGGCTGAGGTCAACAGGCATTCCTAACTTTGGGGACCAGCAATGGGGAAAACAGAAGGGAGGAGATTGGAGGAGACAGCACAGCAACGGGATATTTTCTAGTTACCCTGGGTGTTGTGTTATTGTTTCTTCTAAAGCTCCAGTTCAAAGTCTTAGAAGTCTAGTCAAACCTGTTGCAATTGCCCCTGAGGAGCTCTCTGATCGGCAACTGAGAAAAACTCCCATTGGCTGCTGAACATCTTTACAATTGGCCACTGAAAAGTGTTTCAAGTGGCTGCTGGGGAGCTGACTGGCTGCCTAAGGAGCATTTGGATTGGCCGATGAGGAGTGTTTCAGTTGGTCTCTAAGGAAAACTGCTGCAACTGATCATTATTGACAGTTTTTTCTTTAACAGTAAATAGTGTTGACAATGGATATTCTGAGCTTTTTATATATTCCTGTGGTGGAAATGTTCTTTGTAGGATGTAAATAAAGTAACTGATTTGGCCTATGTAGAGCACCATAGAAGTGGGTGGAGATTCAGAGGACAGGCAGGTAGGTGAAGGGTAGAGTTAGTCAGTCTCCATCTTTCCCCAGAAGAAAAAGCATGTAAGAAACACAGGTGAGCCACAGGCCTAGCCACGTGGTAGGAAGACTAATGGAAATGAGTTGAATTAAGATGAACGAGCTAGCTAGTAATGTGCTTAAGACATGGGCCAAACAGTATAAAGGATATAAGCGTGTGATTCACTTCTTTGGGGGACAAAAGCCGCTGCCGACCAGGTTCCAAACCTCCGCCTTGGGTCAGGTCACAAACTCCTGGGCCCAAACAGCCCAGGAAAACTTTCTACAACAGATGGCACCTTCCCAACATGGGCCGAACACCCGCATAAAGCTTGAGAAAGTTTAAAAAGCTTAATGAGCATTCTAGATCCCTGAAGCAGCCAAAAGAGGCTTTCTGACTTGTGTATTTGATTTGATTTATGGTACAGAGACAGCATGGTGTTCAGGCAGGAATTTAAAAATGGCACATCTGTGGTACACAGCTTAAACTCATATGTTTTACAGAAGGCTTGACATAAATGTGATTGGTTTAAGGTTTCTGCTTATATTGAACAGAAAGGAGACAGAGTTAAAAATGATTTTTCTGGTAGCAGCATTTCCTGAGTCTGCTCTGGTTGCCATCAGCAGCAGAGATTCATGGGCTCCTCCACCATATTGAAATGCCACCAAAAGGGGTGGAGTCAGCAGTTAAAGTGATACCAACATTTTTAAAGCTCTTTGGGTTAGAAAATGATTAAGAATTCTCAATAAAACAGATTTAGACTCTCAAAACCTCTAAACAGGGAACAATGTATGTAAAATACACATAGGCTTCAGAGACAGAAAGAGAGAGAAAGAGAGAGAGAGAGAGAGAGAGAGAGAGAGAGAGGTAAAGAAAGAGAAATCGGAAATAAAGATAAAAAGCCACAAAAGATGGCAGATAAACAGAGAGACTGGATTATGGTTATTGCATTTTCTTTTAATTTTTTAACTTTTAATGAGCTAATTGCAGAGAGACAATTGATTGCTAAGGCTGCTAAGTTAAACAAATACATATACTTTAAAGATATCTTGACTTTGAAATCTGTTTATAAGAATATGTTACTTGGGAAAAGAGTTTCTGCTTTTGTCTCCACAGAAGATCAAAACCCATGGACTGGTTCTAGGCAAGTTCCATTTGCCAAGGCCACCTGAAATTCTCTGATGGGAAGATCAACTTCCAAGATGGCCAGTTGAGATGATCTAGCTTCAAAACCCCATGAGATCAACTTCCTTTGACAGCAGGAAGCAGTAAAAGAAAGAAAGCTAAGTCCAATTTCCCCAAAATATTGCTTATTAATGTTTGTTTTCATTAAAATTGGTTAATGGTCATAGTCAATCTAAAAAAAAACCAAAAAGTGGGGAGGAGGATATGATATAGGAATGATTAGAAAAGATATGTGGATTTTGATTTATTGATATAAACTTAAGGTCAATTTTGTTATACTGTATGTATTTTTCTACTCTTGATTAAGGTATGATGCTGATGTCACTCATTTAAAATTGTAATGTGTAATTGAGAAATGCAGATTAATAGTCATCTATGATAACCAAGTTATAGTCATGATAGTTAGGCTTTTGTAGGTATGCAAAGATATATTTCAATTAGTTAGGTATTCTTCAAATACTTCAAAGACATGCAGAATATGGCACTTAAAATATTTTAAGAACTTAGACTTTTCTGGACAGTGAGACAGGTCTGCTCTTGGCAGCACCAATATATTTCAGGAAAATGATGGGCACTGAAGAAACTTCATGTGGAATTTACTTTTTGGCAACAGTTAGCCACTGGACAAGAAACTGTTCTGGTACTGACTGCTTGATAGTATGCTGTATAATTTGGACATGCAGGTTCCATAGGAAAGTGACCTCTGAACATTGGCAGAACAAGCCGAGATGGTCCTTCGGGTTCCTGATTTGCAGAAAACATTGCCAGGCATCCTTCTGGACACAAGAAGAAGCGACTGATGGACTGTGTCAGATTTACTGCATCACTGCAAAGTATGCCAGAGACTTTGGGCCATAAAGGCTGAAGATGGTGCCCCAACATTACAAAGGAACTTTGAGTGACTGTCCAGGCAGACAGATGTCATCTCTGTCATTTTCTAGACTTTGGAAGTTGCTTGCACTTTCTGTTTATTTGCATAATATTATATCCTTCTGTGGTCTTTGGTGTGGTTGAAGGTTTAATAATTATAGGTATATTTCTTTTTAGTTTAAAAGGTATATTAGATATGAAACTTTAGACTCACAAGGATAAGGTAGATAATGGACTATTCTGTTTAATTTTGTGAATACAAATAGACTGAATATTGTGACTATAATTCCTGCTTGAGAGCTGTTCTGTATGTAATTTTGCTATATGGAAATTGAAACCTTCCTTTTTAATTAGACAGAAAAGAGGAAATGTGGTGGAAATGTTCTCTATGCTGTAAATAAAGTAACTGATTTGGCCTATGTAGAGCACCATAGAAGCGGGTGGAGTATCAGAGGAAGAGACAAGCAAAGGAGGGTGGAGTTAAGTCAGTCTCCATCCGGCCCATGAAGAAGACAGACATGTAAGAAATACAGGTTAGCCACGATGGGCCACGTGGCGGGTAGAATAGTAGAAATGGGTTGATTTAAGATGAAAAAGCTAGCTAGTAATGTGCTTAAGACATGGACCAAACAGCATGAAGTTAACTTAAGTGTCTGGTTCATTTCTTTGGGGGATAAAAGCCACCATGACCAGGTCACAAACTCCTGGGCCCAAACCGGTATCGGGAAAACTTTCTACAACATATTCCCACACATAATACACAGGAAAGGAGCTACTGATTATCACATTTGCTATTTGCATTGTGATGGAAGAGATAATTTATAAGTTAAACTCAAAATATTTTGTATTATTCTTACAATAACTATACTTTCTTATATTTTTGGTTATGAACCTAATCTTAACAGCCGATCCATCTGGTTGTAAACCAAGCCCTTAACAGAATGGAGACTAAAGTCCCTCCACTTTGAGGCCTGGAACTATTTTTGGAGCTGAGAAGTTTCTAAGCATCCAAGGGTAATCACCTAGGGCTAAATACCCAAGGTCCTAGGCAATCAAGGGGCCAGGAGCTCTAGGTCCTGAGACTCCAAGGTTATTCCAGCCCAGCTGGAGGCATTCTCTCCCCATTCTAAAACAATCAGCCAGCATCTGTTGACAACTGTCTACCTAATGAAGAAACTTTCTCTGAGCTCTCACCCCAGCCTGCTTGCTAACAGCATTCCTATAGTCTTTGCTTGATCTTTGCTTTGAAAGGGCTTGCTCTAGATAGAAGGGAGCTCTGAGACCAGCTTTTACTGATGGGAGTACCTGCTGTATAGCTGAGATAATAAACCTTGCCTGAGCTTGCTCAGGTGTGGGTGTGGTTCTGGAAATAGTCTCTGTGGTTCCTTGAGACTCTGGTACGTCATCTTCAGTCCACAGTAACAATAATTTCTAATACCAAAAATCCTTCAATGTGACTAGCAAATGTCAAGTATCATTTCCAAACTCAAATTTTATCACAAAATTTTTGTTTTCAAGGAGCCATGTTGAGTTTATTGGGGGAATGGGTAGGGAAAGGGAAGAGAGAGAGAGAGAGAGAGAGAGAGAGAGAGAGAGAGAGAGAGAGAGAGAGAGAGAAGGAGAAAGAGAGGGTAGGAGAGAGAGCTCACGAAAAATTTTAAATAGTGTCATTTTCAATGTTCTTCACTGTGAAACTAATGAATTTAATTGCACAAAATTTATGACTTAATAATAAATGTAAGATTTGAAGGTATTGTGAGAAATGTAAGCAAAACATATTTTTATATCAAAGGGTTAAGTAACATAAAACTCCATTTAAAAAAATGTAAAAAGCCATTCAGCAGAAACTCAAGTCTCTCTGAGGATCAGCTCTTTTTGATCAAAAAAACCTGCCCAAGGTTGCATCCTGTTCTCCAAAATGGTACTTTGCATATTAGCAGCATCACTGTAAGTTAGGAAACCCATGAGAGTGAGCCCAAGCCCCATCACTCCAGGGAGGCACAGAGCCCCTTTGTATTAGGAGTAAATAAGGGAGGGGGAGTAGCTTTGTGTTCTTGCAGGCTTCATTGACATGGTTATGCAACCATCCTGCAGAAAGTAACACTTTTTGCCTTGCTGAGACACTTTTGCATTGGATTATCTTTTCCATAGAACCCCAAGACCCATTTCTAAAAATATTTTCAATAAACTACAAATTGTTTGAAAAGGTAATCACAACACACTTCCTAAAATACATAAAATAATATCTGTGTTATAGACACTTATATATTTATTTTATTACTTACCAAAACATTACATCTGGATCATAAAAATAACAACTAGACATGTATAAAAATAATAGAATAGTTGATATTTTATGACTTTCAGTTAAATTTTTTAAAAATAGAGATAAACATCTTTATGAATATACACTAATAATATATTTTACAATTAAGTTATAACATTTATGTCTGAATCTATAAAATATAGGTCTCCATATATAATCTTACTTTGCCAAACAAATAAAAAAAAAACTGCCTTTCAGAGGCTATTATGTTACTGCCTATGAATATTTTATTATCAACTTGCCACAAATTAGAATTATCTCAATAGGAACCCTCCCAGAGAAATTGTCTTAATAGCCTAATTGATATGGGAGGACTGAGCCTGTAGGTGCACTGACACCTTCCTATAGTAGGCAACTTTTAACCCTAACCCTAACCCTAACCCAACTTTTAAGGGAGTGGAGGTGCACATGGCAGAGGGAAGATCATTTTTCTTTTACTGGCCTACCTGATTTGAATTATTATATTGCTTTATTATATTGCTGCTGCCGCAGTTGCACTTCCGTCACTGATATCAGAATCACTTTTCCAGGCTTCTGTCATGGCCTGAGGACCAGCAGCTCTCCAGAAACCTTCTAGTTTGTGCACAGCTGCAGGACAAGTCTCATAGAGTGAGCAACTTCTGTGTCCTGTGACTCAGCTGTTGTGGGATTGTCTATTGTGGCTGCTGCTGAGCCCTACCTGAAGGACCTAGCAGCTGCTAGATTCTCAGCATCTCTGGTGTGAGACAACCATTTTTACTATTTCAATGCAAACTGATTTTAATTAAGGGGATGTGTGGTGTGTGTGTGTGTGTGTATGTCTGTGTGTGACATGTCCAAACTTTCATGGAGGAGATACTCATTTCAAAAAGAGTAATTATTTGCATACCAAACATTAAAGTACAAGTGTTTATATTTTTAATAAAAAGCTCCCAAACACATATTTTGTTTAGATTAACTTTCTTTTTAGTCATGAAGAGAACTAATTTCATTAAATATTACTCACATATGTTTCTGTAGAACAACCTTATGAATTCTGAGGAGTTAAACATCATATAAAAGTATTATCATAAAATTATTTGAAATAAAATGAGGTTTAAGAAATTAATATCTACTAACTAATTTTTCAAGATATCTGATAAAGTAAGAGAAGTTCAATTCTTGCTAGAAGTCAAGAATTGCAGTAATTATTCTGAACTTAGTTAAAAATGATTATACATTGATTTATTAATGACTATCTGCATGAAGTAAATAAGAGAAAATAAGAGAATGAAGGTGCATCAGTGTTTTATAAATCTCAGGTGACAGGCACTTGTGAAAATTATCTAATAAAAGAGTCCCACAAGATTCAGGTATTCTAAAGGTGAGATTAATTGGCAAGCTCCCTCGACCAACAGGCCTCATGACACCAAAGATCCAAAGATGCTTCTACTCTCCACCATGACTTAGTTTTGCCATATTGTATAGATATAGGTGTTTCTTGCCTTCTCTGCCAAAGCGTCTAGCCTCCTGTCTATACTTGTATACTCTGCATATTCACACTCATCACCAAACACCAGAGGCCATCTTGGATAGGTCTCAGATAACTGGGTGTTGAAAGAACCTCACTCACAGTACCCAGTGCACACTCTGACTTCTTCTGCTATTTCCTCAGGAGAGGGAACACTTCACAGATATGCAAGCACCCTGACTTTCCCTTATTCACACCTCCCCAAAGACTGACCTCCATCCCTTCCATACTACTCAGGTTTTGTCCACCCCAAATGTTGTTTTCTGAATGAATCTTATTCACTCTATTTTCTCTTCTCTATCTATGAATGTTTAATGAACCCAGTTTTCTGCTTCATTTTTGAAAAAATTTAATTTGAAATTTAATTTTAAAATTTTTAGTTTTAGTTTGAATTTCTAAAATCATTTTTCCTTTTATTTTATCTTCTTGGGTTACTCATTTGGTTTTATTACCTTAAATGGAAGCCGATCAATTCTAACTGAATCTGACTAAAAATCTAAATTTTAAAATTAATTTAAATTAGTTTATATTGAGATAAACTAAAATTTTAAATTGAAATAGAAAAATACTTAAATATGAAATATAAATTTAATTTTAAAATGTGTCAATTTTATATAAAGTAAAGAAAATGAAAATTCAGAAGCATGCGAAATGAGTCAGATATAGGATAAACATTTATTTCATACATAAAATGCAATGAATTTGGGGGTTTTTTTTGCTACTGTGATTTGTACACATATCTCAAGAATCATAAAGGTTCATGTACTATAATCTTGATCTCCAGTATGGAAGTACTGAGGTAGTGGAATTTTTAAGAGGTTTGAATAGATAGGTAGTATTGCTGATGGTGTCTTCATAAAAGATTAATGTTGCTAACAAGAGACTATGGTCAATGACTACAAGAATTGGTTGTGATACAAGCAAGCCTGGTCATTGTTTCTCTCTCTGCATTTCAGTCTACTATGTAATCTATTCCTTATGAATTCAGCTCTACTAAGGTATTGTCCAACATATTTGTTATAAATAGAAATCTCTTGCCAGAACCAAGCATATTCTGGTGCTATACATTTGAGTCTCAGAAGTATGAGCTAAATACATATGCTTATTTTCTGTCCAGGACACCCAGTTTCCTATCTAGAATACCCAGGTATAGTTTTAGCACTGTAAAATGGACTAATATACTTGCTCAACATGAATTATTTTAGTCTAATTTTTTAACAGAATTTCTTATTTATGCCTTGGGAATTTCAGATCTTAGGCACTACAATCCTGCTTATTTCCCAGTCCCTCCATGTTCACCCCCGCCTCAGTAGCACCCTGCCTCAAAAAAGAAAATTAAACATATATTAATTAAAAACAAAGCAAACAAACAATCCACTTCAATCCTCCATCTTTCCCACATCTCCAAAACCTTTTCATTTCTCTTAGTGGCCTTGAGAGCTACGATGTGTCACATAGTGCATTCTTTGTCCACTCAGCTTTATTAGCAAAGGTTCATTGCAATGAGTTATTGGTCTTGTTCAAGGTCTTTGCCTTCTGCTACACCATCAATGCTTGATCCGCACCAAAATTCCTCTTGGATATTCTACTATTGTCTCAGTTATGTAGATCCTGATTCTGTAGGACTAGTCTCTTCACACGCTCCAGTAACTCATAGATGGTGTAGGTGAGGGGCAGACCCAACTCTTCTATACTCATGTCAACAGGGCCAGTTCTCCCACACTCATGGTGAGGAGTGGTCCATCTTTCCCTAGTGTAGAGCTAGTTGATTTGTGAGGGATAGGACTAACTCTTCTGCTGCAGTGGCCATCAATGGGTATGGCCAGATCTCTTAGGACCAGTGAAGAATAGTGCTGGCTCATCATGACCCTCTGATTTCAAGACATGTTTTCTATGGTCCCCTATGGTAACATGGACCACAGAAATCAACACAGACCAAAGCTACAGGCCACTAAAATCTATATGGCTTAGGCTTCAGCATGACCTTCAGACACTTAGCATGGCCCCAGGACCCTGGACATTCATACAGCCCTTTATGACAAAAAGAGCCCAGGACATCACCACAGAACCTGGCCAAAGCAGGGTCATGGACCCATACATGTTCTCCAGCTGAATCCCAAGCCTGGACACCATCATGACACTACACTGCATGTCAGGGCAGGTCACTCAGATCTTTATGTCCCCTGCTGCAGCATGACCATCAGACACCAACCTGGCTTCAGGTGGTAGCCCAGACTCTGGGCATCCAAGTGACAACATGAGCCATGGATGTCAATAAAGACGCTGACTTGGGTAGAGCCACCATGGACTCTAACATAGCAATTGGCAGCATCCTGGGCCCAGACATCACCATGATCCCAAGTGACAAGCAAGCCATTCATCTCAGCCTGTTCCCCATCTCTTTCACTTTTCCAGTTATGCCTTTTTTGATAGCATATGAACCATTTGCTTCTCTCATTGTTTGCCATTTCTCTATTATATATTTGTACATCATAATGGTGCCTATCCACCCAGCACCACAAGGCTCTGGGCAGGCTTGTGGGTGTCCTTCACCTGCTGAGGCCATGAGGACCTGGGTGGGGCTGTCTCACTTCAATTTTGAAACAGATAAAAAGCCACAATAAAGTAATTCCTTTGAACATACTTCTAGTACTGTATTATACCATGTATAATGTTTGTTTGCTCAGTTGGTTGTGCTATACTTTGAACCTAAACCCTCATTAGTGGTAGGCAAGTGCTTTACCACTGAGCTACATATCCAGCCCATGTCTAGTATTGATTGTATAATATTTTATATTCAGTGAAACCTCCTGCAGAAATAAATAAGCATATTCAGTCCCTTGATCTCATGGCCAATAGATTTTTCAAGTCCATTCTACTTACCATTTGTATTATCACAGGCTAGGCTTTGTCATTTCAATTCCCCAGTGCCCCAATAATCACTCACAGTTTCCATCTTAGGCATTATTATATGCCCTTACTACTAAGCCCTATTCCACTAAATCTATTTCCATGATCCCGTCTTTTAAGCCTGTCTCTTAAAGCTGCTCTAGAAAATAAGAACTGCTTTGGAAGTTCCAGTTTTCTTTTTTTTTTTTTTTTTTTTTTTT
>PVIH01024082.1:0-23519 GCA_004025045.1 Sigmodon hispidus
ACACACACACACACACACACACACACACACACACACGTTCATAGGTCAAAAGAAAATTTTCACAAATCCATATCTAATAAGGATTGAGTGTCCAGAATTGATAGAGGACTTTGAATCTAAAAAGTCAAGATAATCAATTTTTTAAATGGACAAAGGATTTGAATAAACATTTTCCCAAAGAAAAAAATAGACAAATGCACAGCAAACATTTGAAAAGATACTTAACAGGGCTGAAGAGATGGTTCAGTGGCTAAGAGCACTGATCTCTTTTCCAGAGGTCCTGAGTTCAATTCCCAGCAAACACATGGTGGCTCACAAACACCTGTAATGAGATCTAGTGACCTCTTCTGACCTGCAGGGACACATGCAGGCAGAACACTATATACACTGAGTTCAATTCCCAGCAACCACATGGTGGCCCACAAGCATCTGTAATGACATCTGGTACCCTCTTCTGTATACTGTATACATAATAAATAAATAGATAAATAAATAAATAAATAATTTTTGAAAGAGAGACAGGCATGTGAAAAAGCTTGAGAAAGGGCATGGAGAAGTAGATTTTTCCATTACATCAATGGCGGCATTACAAAGTGATGTGGCTGCCTTTGACAATTCCTCAAAAGATTAAACATAATTACAGTATGAGTCATCTATTCCATTCTTGGCATGAGAACTGAAGATGTGTGTTTATGTCAAAACATCTACCTGAAGTTTTATATCAGTATAGTACTAACAGCCTCCAAAGTGAAATGATCTAATATACTTATCTGATGATGAGTGGATTATAAAAAGCAAGTATATCCATACACAATGGACTATTATTGAAAGGACCATATCTTTACACAATAGAATATTATTTAGATGAAACATATCCTTATGCAATAGAATATTATTTGGCCAAGAAGAGAGTGAATTGGTGGTAACTATTACAAGGGTGAACCTTGAACACGTATGTCAGGTGAAGGAGAACAGACGCAGAAGAACATGTGTTGCACAAATCCATTTACATGAAATATTGACATACAGCAAATCCATAGACCCAGAAAAGAGAATAGTGCTTTCTGAGGGCCTGGATATAGATCAGGTGCGGAGAAAGGCATAGGATGATTGCCAATGGGTACAGCTTTCCCTTGTGGAGATAAAAAATTTTCTAAAATTAGATAGTGATGATGACTATTACTAAGTTTGTAAATGTTCTAAGATGGCAAAGCTAACTAGGGCAAATTTTATGGCACCCGAATTGCATCTTAATAAAACTAGTCTTAAAGACCATGAATGTAAACAGCAAACACTCATGTTCTCTGTAGCAGCAGACTGGAAGAATTTGAGGTTGAGCATCATTGAGACACTTACATAATCCACCACCAGCTCCACCTCTTGGTCCTCTCCTCTCAGTTTCCGCACTACCTTTTGGATGAAATCTTCAAACTTGGTGGCCATGTAGACATCTTCATTCTGTAGTTGAAGCCCACCACATTTCTGTCTGATCTCTTCCACCAGCCTTAAAGTAGAAACAGCTCACATTACGTTCATTTTTAGAGTTTCAAGGCCTGTTCACTAGCATTGGTCAAGAGGTGTGGGACTAATTCCTGATCACATCATGCAAGACTGTTTATGATGGCAACTACAGAAGGTGCTAAGATGTGGGAGAGACACTCGTTCTTCTCCCACAGAGGACCTGAGCTCAGTTCCCATCACTCAAATAAGGCAGCTCACAACCACCTGTAACTCCAGGGAGCGCCTGATACCCCTTCTGCCTTCTATGGGCACTGCTTGCATGTGATACACACAAGACAAGCAGGAGTGCATGCACATACACACACATATCACTCACACATACACACACACACATACATAAATTGAAAATGTGATGTGGCATGAGAAAATTAAAAATTAGTCTTGAAGGCAATTTTGTTGTTTGTAGCTTTACCCTCAACTACAAATAAATTAAGGGGGTGATGTCTTAACTACAATGGATAGTTAGGGGCACATAAGCCTGTACCTTTCAAATGAACTCAGAAAATGGGGGGGCAACTTCCTGCCTGGAAAGATTATGAGACCCGAATGTAATAGAGCATATTGTCTGTAGTCTATCTCCAAGAGTGATGGTTTGTGTTACATGTTTAACTCAGGACGCCAGTGTAGTTCACAAGTCCTTTCGGCTGTTCTTGTCAGTCCTTCGGAAAGTGGGAAAGGCATACCAGGTCCAGTGTGAAAAGCCCACCACCTACACTCCTCTAGTAACTTATCCTCCAAAGAAGCTGGTGCACCTTGTAATTTATTAATAAATTAATAATCATTGGGCTAGCAAGATAAAGGCTCTAGCCAACCAACCCGAGCGTTTGACCCTAAGAAGCCACATGGTAGAAGGTGAGAACAGACTCCCACAGTTGGTCTCTTACTTCCACAAATGTCCTGGCATATGATTGCCCAGGCATGCCAACACAAATAATATATCCATATAAATATGAAAATAAACAATTAAGGTACCTCACTCTAACAGGAAATGAGTGACTCCTGCAGGCATCTTGTCTGCAATAGATAAAAATAACTACAATAACTACAGCATTAGACTCCTTATTAAACTAATCAGAATCCTCTAAGAACTCATGGATTATTGCTAAGAAACTATAGTGTAGAAGCCCAAATCTCTTGATAATGTTATATGGTCTTGAAATTAATAATTCTGGTTACTCCATAAATAAAAGGTGCCAGGGGACTGGAAAGGATGGGGAGCGGTCACACTGGCACATGCAGAGGTGAGGTGTAAGAATTATCACTCCAGGGCTAGACAGTGGGGCAGTGATGAAGGGCACATACTCTTGCTGAGGGGACCTCAATTGGGTTCCCAGACCCATTTGAACAGTTCATAACTGCCTGTAAGACCAGCCTCTTGGCATCCAGTGCCTTCTTCTTGACTCTGTGGGTACCTGCAACACTGACATTGGCTTGCTCTCTCTCTCTCTCTCTCTCTCTCTCTGTCTCTCTCTCTCTGTCTCTCTGTCTCTGTCTCTCTGTCTCTGTCTCTCTCTCTCTCTCATACACACACACACACACACACACACACACACACACACACAAAGATACATTTTTTTAAAGTAACAACTAGAAACATTAAAGAATTGTGAAAACAACCTGGTTAGCAACAAATAAACAGATCTGTGTGTGACCATGGAAATAACAACAATAAAAAAAAAATGAAAAGGCAGCTATGATAGACAAGCTCCCCGGGAAAGTGGGGTGGGGTCTGGAGGGGATGGCTTTACCTCACGACATCCATTGAACTTGCTCCAGATTTGAAGAAGTCTGTGGAGCTGTCAATCACAGGGACATTGCTTAAGATCCGAGCCCAGATGACCTGCACAGAAAGGGCCACTTTCATGAAGGACCATGTGGAATCCCAGGGCAGAGCCCTATGTGCCCTTTACCTGAAGACATGATATGGAGGCATTGCTCATCATCTCCTTCAGTCATAAATGGTCAATGAATACAACAGCAGTGACCTGAGCATCGCCATGGAGAACAACATGCCACTATATGGGAGTTTTTGTCCTTCTGGCTAAAATAAAAATAACCTCCAGTCTGGGTTTCTGAATGGCTCCACCTTTGCCCTCCATGTCCAAATTTCACCTAAGCCCTCCAAGCCAACCTAAAGCTGAAAGATAAATTTCTATATGCCGTGTCTAAGAATATCAATTTCTGAGTTGGTTTCCTAACCTCAGCTTATACAGAAACAGGAGCTAAGGCCACACTCCTGTTCTAAGGAGAGTTACACCAGCCACCAACAGGTATCTGTTCTCCAAGAGTCTGTTATGGACAGCACATGTTCACCTTGATGGTCTCTGCCACCTTCATCTCCTCAGCGGTAAGCTCTACCACTGATGTCTCGCCCGATGAGAAGTACTGGGAGGCAGGAATCATCTTCCCATCCTCAAACTGCAGATTCCTCACCATCAGCTATGAGACAGCAGGAAAACAAGCTGAGGATTCAGACCAGGATTTGGACCATCGTAGAGTGAGGCTGTTGGGAGGAGTAGTCTAATGTATTAGATGGGTATAGAGACCGGCTTGTTTGGCCAATACAGACATACGTTTGAACTCCTTCCTTGTGTCTAAAAGGACTCAGATGACACCTTAATAATGGCAGGATAAAGGACAGAGTCAACTCTAGGGACAGATGCATCTCAAAATGGATAGGCGGTGCACTTAGGGAAAACTTGCTTGGACCAAAGGACATTATAGAAGCCCCTGAGGACATTTCACCGTTGTCCACAATGCAGTCACTCACTTTGGTGCATTGTGGATGCATGTGCTGAGATCTTTTTTTAAAAAGTTTATTTTTATGTGTGTTGGTGTTTTCACATGGGTTTTGGGTCCCCTGGAACTGGAGTACAAACAGTTGTGGGTACTGGGACTTGAACCTGGGTCCTCTGGAAGAGCAATCAGTGCTGTTAACTACTGAACTATCTTTCCAGACCCTGGAATCTTATTTAAGTTGAGAAATCGTGATGGAGATGGGTGCTATTACCTGCTTTACTGTTGCAGAATTGGAGGCTGGGTGAAATTCAGTGATTTGTCTAGTGTCACCCAGGTAGCAAATAACAGAGCTGGTTTAAGACCTAATAGTGACCAGTTGGTGGCACGGGCCTTTAATACCAGCACTTGGGAGGCAGAGGCAGGCGGATCTCTGTGAACTTGAGGCCATCCTGGTCTACAGAGCTAGCTCTAGGGCATCCAGGGCTACACAAAGAAACTCTGTCTTCAGAAACAAAAACACAAAATAAACAAATAAAAAAAGACCTAGCACCAGCTGGCACTAAAACAGCATTTCATTCCATTTGTCCTTAGCAGTGGGGACAGATCTGTAAACTACAAATGCCCTTTGATACCCTTGCTAGGAAAGCTGTCCAGGGGCCCCAGAGCTAGGATATGGGTGGGGCTGGTCTAGGAAGGTGATAACAGTGGACAATGGAAGAGGCCACATGAGTTTCACTGGATCTTCTCAAACTCTAGCAGGGGAGGCAGATATGGATCTCCTTGCTTTATAGATGGGAAAACTGAGACACAGCAGGGAAAACCATCCTTCCCAAACCAGCAAATAGATAAGCTGAGGTCCACATCGCCCTCTTTTGACCCAGTTCCAGGTCTCCCTGTGGTCTCACTGTGAAGGTCCATGGGGCCTTCCTGAGAAACCTTGTCTTTGAGCATACAGATGCCTCTCATCTCTAGGGAAGCAGGACACACACATATGAAAAGGCAGAGAAGCTATTTCCTACTAGCTGTGGTTATAGAAGAAAGACAAAAAAGTGACTTTATATACTCACTGCTTTTCCATCATTACCAAAAAGAACAAGTCCATTTTTGGTAACAAGGCCAGGCTTCTTGGAACCTCTAATGTCCAGTGGTTCTCCAGAAGGCACAGAATTAGTCAGCAATGACGAACCATAGAGAGTCACCATCTGAGAAAGTGATCAAACCCTGTAAACTCAGGAAGTAAAGCCCCTGCAGGGATGTGTGTGCGGTTGTCATTTCTTGTACACACACACTGACATTCAAATTTTCATCTAAACATTGAGACATGATTTTGTCATATGTATTTATTTGGGGAGACTGAATCGAGCATCAGTAGAAATGGAACAAATAAAAATTTCTGCAAATGTGTGATCCAAGTCTTAGAGATGGACTGGAAAGATGCTCAGTGTCTACTGCTCTTGAAGATGACCTAGGTTCAGTGGCCACTCCAGTCCCAGGTGATCTGAGGGCTCCTACACACAAGTCTCTCTCTGTCTGGGGGCTTGGAAGATTCTCAGCTGGCCAAGTGCATGCTGAATAGGCATGAGGATCTGAGTTACAGCCTTGACATCAGGTAAAAAGCAAAAAAGCTGGATGTAATGGTGCTGCCCTGTAATCCCCTTGCTGGAGAGGTGGAAACGGGAGGATCCCAGGGGCCAATTGGTGAGTTCCAGGTTCAGGGAGAAAATATCTTAAAGACCAAAGTGGGAAAGACATCAACATCAGTCTCTGCCCCCAGACACACTTGTGCACATGTATGCACACACACTCACACATACAAGGCCTTACACACTATGGTCCCTCACACATGAACACATATATACACACAACAAGGAAAAGTTTCAAAAAGTTGCAGATGCAGATGATATGAGTATGCATTTATCATGCATTCAAACGGACAGAAGGATGACTGAGAGTAAAAGAGATAGAGTGGAGCCTTTTCACCGTAAAGGGGTGTGTGTGTGTGTGCGCGCGCGCGCATGAGCATACAGTAGTGATGGTGGTAGTTCAGGGGGTGGCTGATGGTACTGTGAACTTGCCCTGGTTGGTTTTGTTTGTTAACTTGACATAAGCTGGAGTCTTCTGAGAAGAGAAACTACCATTGAGAAAGTGCCTCCATCAGATCGGCCTCTAGGCACGTCTGTGGGGCATTTTCTTAAGGATTGAAGTGGGAGGGCCCAGCTCACTGAGGACCATGCTAGTCCCGAGTGCATACAAACTCAGTCTGATTAAGCCCTGAAGGCCAAGCCAGTAAGCAGTCCTCCTCCATGGCCTCTGTTTTAGCATCTGCCTCCAGGTTTCTGCCCTCACTTTTCTCAGTGATGGACTGTCACCCGGAAATGTAATACAAAATAAATCCTTTCCTCTCCAAGTTCCTTTTGCTCAGTGGTTTATCATGGCAATAGGAGCCCTAACTCAGACAGGACTGAACTCAACAGCTTCATATATGCTAGGCAGCCTCTCTACAACTGAACCCTCAGGAACATGGGGGCTCTTCCAATGCAGGGTGATGAGGGGTGAGCTATGTGTGCTATTCTGGGGATCAATTCAAGAAAAAAAAGTCTGGGAAAGGATGGTGACCAAGAGCAAATGACACTGATTTTTTTGAATTATTCTATAAATACTGACTGACATTTATTAAGATGTAATAATTAATATGTATTGAATATTTTCTGTATCCCAAGGACTATGTATTTTCATGAATTGGCATGTATTAACTCATTTGATCTTTCTTCTTCTTTCCTCTGTTCTCCTTCGTTCCTTCCAGAAGGGTTTCACTGTGTAGATCTAGCTGGCCTGGAACTTGCTATGTAGACCAGGCTGGCCTCAAACTCCCAGAAGTCAACCTGCCTTTGCTGTTCCAAAGCCGTAGTTAAAGGAAGATCACAAATTTGAAGTCAGTTCAGGCAACTTAATGAGATAGGGCCAAAAGTGTAGCTCAATGTAAAAGTGCAAGGCCTTGGGTTTAAATGCCAGATGTATACACACACACACACACACACACACACACACACACACACACACACACACACCAGAGAGAGAGAGAGAAAGAGAGAAAGAGAGAGAGAGCTTGTATTGTATAAGGGAAATGTAGCCCTTGAAAGCATACCTGTCCATTTATCTCTGCCCAGGCTCCAGGGACTTTGTCATGACCTCGAATCCAATTATGCAAAACTTCAGCAGGCTGGTCCCAAGAAATCTAGGTGAGCACAAATAAAGGCTGTAAGGCCTAAGGGTGACAGTAACCTTTCCATCGAGGACAGGCGTGGGGACATACAGGGTCAGATGGCTTGGAGGGGCTACCTCTGGGTCAGGAAATGGTGTACTGGGAAGTACTCAGAGGTAGGGGGCTGTGAGTTAGCTATGCATAGAGGGCTGTGACTTAGCTATGCATTATTGATGTGTACCTCAGCGTTCTCTTTCTTCTGGATCCCTTCATATGTTGCCCCCTCCTCTGGCTGGGGTATGCGAGGAGCTTTTCCATCAGCTATGAGTTGGACGGCTTCTACCTAAAGTCAAAACCATCAAGGGTGTTACATACAGCCCAGTGATCCACACAGGCATGGCCTATATAATGGAAGTTTGTGTTCAACAGACTGACCGCATGTAACTCTGCTCAGAAAGTCAGGCTGTAATGATAACCGCTACTCATCAGGTCCATCTATATACACATACACAGCTACTTTATGTGAGTTATCCCTTGGGGGCATCACATGTATCCTGAAAAGTGAATACCATATTTCTGTTTTGCAAATAAAGAAGCTGTAGTTTTAGGAAAAGCCAAACAACTAACTCCAGATTCAGCCATAGTTAGCCAAGGACAGCTATGAACACCACCAAACACAACATTATATATACACTAACTTAAAACATCAAAAGTTTTTGTTTGTTTGTTTTGGTCTTTTTGGAGACAGATTTCTCTGTGTAGTTCTGGTTGTCCTGGAACTTCCTGTAGACCAGACTGGCCTTGAACTCAGAGGTCCACCTGCCTCTACCTCTCAAGGGTTGGGATTAAAAGCATGTACCACCATGCCTGGCTGATTTTTTTTTCTTTTTTTGGTAATTCAATTGCACATCTTTTGAGTGTGAATGCTGTAGATTACAGTGTCACTTCACAACAACAAAATGTTTGGCAGGATCAATAATTTGTAGGTATACCCATTCTCAATATCAAGCCGGCACACGAGCATGAATTCTTGTTGGGGCTGGAGGTGCAGCTCAGGGGCAAAGTTCATGCTTAGCAAATGCAAGGTCTCAAGTTCAACCCAGAAAGATGGGAGGGTAAGAGGAGATGGGCTGTTGTGTTCATCATGGTAATGCTAGCCATCTAAGTATTCACTTCTTTGGGATGTCTCTGCGTTCTCTTTCCTGTGACATTCACTGGAAATCCATGTGTGCCTGTGTGCAATTTTGATTATAATTACCAGTTTTGAGTACCTGCTGTGTGCTAGATCCTTTACCAAAATGATGTCATTTAACTTTCAGAATACTCCTACAAGCCAGTGTTTTCCACATTCTCCATAGGAAGGAACCAAAGCCAAAGAGGCTGAGGGGCTTTGCTATTGTCAGTTCTTAAAGCATCATCATCTGCAGTGCTAGCACAAGACTTGAAGATAGACCTCTCTAACACCAAGGAGACTCTGTGATGATCATTAAGTGATATAAACAAAGGTCTACTCTTCCTGCACATAAATGATAACTACTGAACAGAACATTGCTGCTTTTCCTACCAAATTCTGATTGTTGGGAGGATGACAACCAAATGGCATAGAAATTACACCCTGAATCTTTGAATATTCCAGTCGACAACATATTTTACTTTACAGTGTGTATGTATGCTCAGAGGTTTTTTTTTCCTCTATGCACATCTGAATAAATAAATCAATAATCATATTTCACTCTGTTATGTAGATAAAAATGTCCTGAGTTCAATTCCCAGCAAAACCACATGGTGGCTCACAACCATCTATGATGAGGTCTGGCGCCCTCTTCTGTAAAACTGTATGCATAATAAATAAATAAATCAAAAAAAAAATTTAAAAAAAAAATTTCTTTAAAGAACATCTGTTACACAGGAAAAAAACCTGAATATTCTTTGTGCTTCCTTATGATTAGCCATATCAACAGGCTTGGAGACTCAAGTATTTAGCAAAAGGATGGACCAGTTGACTGCTGTCTTGTCCATTCCATTTTTTTGAGCATCAGAGTTCAAGCTCCTGTAGACATTACAGGCATGAGCCACCCAGGGTCACTGGCATGTGCTACCATGCCTGGCTTGATGAATTCTTGATGAAAGAAAAACAGCCCTCCAATGTTAAAGGTTCCTCAGTTGGTGCTGATGGTGTAAATATACTGACCATGGCCTTGATTCCCTCAGGAAAAAGGAACCGGTTATAAAGTGCATCCACTGTGTCATTGGGTTTGACGTCACATGATCTCTGAAGAAGGATGGGTCCTGTATCTAAACCATCATCTGCCCAGAAAACAGAAAAGCCAGCTTTCTTATCTCCTGAGATTAGAGTCCTGTGGAAAGAGGAATTTCCACTTAAAATGATGGCTGATTGTGTCAAGTGGGGAATTAGTTAAAGAAAGTTAAAGAAAATGGAATTTACAATGAAACAGTGAATGAGTGACCTGGAGCAGGTTATAACAGAGCTGGAATCACAGGAAGTCACACAAAGCAACAGCCCACAACTGCTATTCTACGAATCCTCATTGTGTATAGTCTTGCAGTAACAGCTTGTGGTGCATCTTAAAAGCTGTCAGAAACCATCCTTACTGCCACCCACTGACAGTTTCCTTCTTCAGAACTGAGTAATTTTCATTCCTCTATGTACTTCATGCATATGCTTGATCATGTATTAGAATAAGAATAGAAAATTAAGCAGAGTGTATGTAGCACAAAGTGAAAGAGAAAACTGATTATTAATTTAGGTTGTACAATTGAGTAAAATGTAATTTAGGATTAAAATTAGCTCTAGACTGGCTGCGTAACCTGTAGTAAAAGCCAGTTGATAAGATCAACTATTCAACTGTGTACAGTCTAGACTAAGAGAAATACTTAGCTCTATAATGGCTTATAATGCAAACAATAAGCTGAACATGTGGGAAAATATCTATAAACACATACCAGAGCACATACAGAGATGTTATAAATATCTATAAACACTTATCAGAGAACAAGTACATACAGAGATGTCATAAAGAGGTTGCTCAGCAGTGCCCTGAATCATCTTCTTAGGTTTATTTTTATTGAGTGAGCCATCTCCATAGCCTCAGCTCCCTCTCTGAATCATTTGTATTTCTCTGAGCCATCAAGCAAGCAAGGCCTAAATCCAATGGGTCTCCCTTTTCAGAAATAATGAGGAGTTAACATTACATTGTCAAGAGCCTTCAAAATATTCATATGCTTTGACCCAATGATTCTGCACATAGAAAGAATTCAAAATGAAAAATATCAGATGCAAAGGTATCTATTGCTTCTACTTATAACATCAAAAAGTGAATTAATCTTTAAATACATTAATTAATTTCAGCACATTTAAACCACATCTAGATTTTTATATACTCAATAAGCTGATGCCAAGGGATACCAGGAAGGTGGCAGTTAAGAAAGTGAAGGTAAAAGTGATGGGAAAGACTCAGTGTAACTTCAGCATAGCATACCATGATGGTAGGTACGTAGGATGCTTGAAACAGAGAATGCTGGATGACCTCTAAGTCTAATGTTGGATGAGCTTTAAGTCAAAGGAAGGGTGGTGAATGACAAAGACTCTACACTTTCTTAAAGGAACTTGAGATCCTTCGTGTAAGAAGAAAAATCTTCTGAGAGAATCACGCGCTTCGAAGATTATTAAGGTTAGGGTTAGGGCCAAAAGTGCAAAGAAGTCCTGCTATAAACTAGCATGAATCAAATTGATCTTCTTTATCTGACCACAGAAGTTTTGTGACCTGGTTGTAGCTGCTGGAATCAATAACTAGAAGCCATGCTTGGAAAATTTGAGCCCACTTCATATCTCCAGATCTCAGAAGACTTCACACAATTTAAGTAACCTATCAGCAACTTATAAACATACTAGGTGCGCACGTGCGTGCGTGCGTGCGTGCGTGCGTGCGTGCGTGCGTGCGTGCGTGCGTGTGTGTGTGTGTGTGTGTGTGTGTGTGTGTGTGTGTGCACCCATATGCAAAAGCCAGGGATTGGTGTCGATTACCATCCCCGTTCGTTCTCTGCTCTATTTATTGAGTCGGGGTCTAACAGAGCCTTGAGCCAGGTTGGTTAGTGAGCTCCAGGAAACCGCCTATTTCTCCCCAGCTGGGATTACAGATGGAAGCTGCCATGCATAGCTTTATGTGGGTGCTAGGGATCTGAACTCAGGTCCTCATGCATACATAGCAAGCACTTTGCTGACTGAGCCATTCTT
Organism: Sigmodon hispidus; assembly: GCA_004025045.1. NCBI lineage: Eukaryota > Metazoa > Chordata > Mammalia > Rodentia > Cricetidae > Sigmodon > Sigmodon hispidus. Next base: position 11,718 of record PVIH01024082.1, read on the forward strand.
CCAGCCCTAAGCATACCTAGTTTCTACAACATGTAGAAAGAAAGAAAGAAGACAAGAAAAGAAAAAGGCGGTCTATTTTCATGACTATGGAAACAGAGCCATTGTCCTTGCTATTACAAAGTCTCACCAGTTGATGGCAGAAGCCCCTCTGTGCCTGGGTAGGAGGGATGGGTGGTAGATGATGGATCCGTGCTTTGGGCTGTCGATAACATCCATGGGGATGAACTGTGTGCAGAAGGGAAGTACGTTGAGCTCTGCACCCACGGACTGGTAGGCTTCTGCCACCTCCTTGATTGTTTGACCCTTGACTCTCCATCTAGGGAACTTGAACACAGGGGTCCCATCTTTCTCTGCAGCCAAAGCTGAGTACAGAAAAGAGATTGTCCATTAGAAGGTCATGGTCTTATATTAACACACGGTAACATCACAATTTCACAAAACTTTTACAGGTTAGACATCATGGAGAATAACCCGGATTGTGACTAGAGTTTCATGTTGTTATCATGGTCAGGCTTATCCATCTTTCTAGGAGGACACTCATCTATGTATTGCAAGCATAATGTATTTGAGTTCAAAAGCTGGTGAGTAGATAATATTTTCAGATTTTGATGGAAGCTTTTCTTTAAAAAAATAAGAACTTCTATTATATTTTATTCATTTGGTATGTGTATAAGCTGTGTGTGTATATATCCTATGTGTGTGTGTGTGTGTGTGTGTGTGTGTGTGTGTGAGAGAGAGAGAGAGAGAGAGAGAGAGAGAGAGAGAGCCCTCTATATATCCATCCTAGGCCATCTCCAGGAGCCACGGCAGGAGGGTCTGTGGGTGTTCTTCTGTTTCCTTTCCCTCCTCTCTCCACTTCTCACGGTCCTAAAGGATGGGATGAAGTCTCCAGGACAAAACCTCAGCTCTGAAGCCTTGTCAAGTCCTGAAGGTGTCTGAACCAAAGTGTTTTGCATAGCAATTTACATGTTTTCCCATATGTTCTCACCATAGCCATGTGAGGCAGGGGCCACTGAATTCAAGGTTAGAAAGATAAATGATTTGCATAGGGTCACACAGCTAGCAAGTGGCAGAATCCGCATCAGCCCCCCAATTTTATAACATATGCTGTTAAGTGTACGGCACCATCTCAAGGCCACATTGTATATGTCAGGTTGGCTTCATCTTCTTTTTCTGAGTTACATCATGAGCCCAAATAGTCATGGCCAATGAAACAAGGTCCCAACCCTGGGTCCTGGTATCAAGGGCATACCACTTTCCCGGATCTATTTTGAAATGAGTTTGATAATCATATTTGCAATTTCAAAGATTCCATGAGCATAGCAGGGGCTGCTTGTTATCTGCCCTTACCTTCTGGCAGTAAAATCTCTTAGTGTGGTGGCCAGCTTTGTCAGCTCCACACAGTCTAGAATCACCTGGGAAGAGAGTCTCAGCAGAAACTGTTTGGACCAGGTTGGTCGGTGGGCATGTCTGTGGGAGTTACCTTGATCACCTAGGTTGAAGTGCAGGACTCATCCAAGATGGGCGGTACCATTCCTTAGGCAGGGGGTCTTAAGCTGTATGACAGTGAGAAATCTAGCTGAGCACTAGCATTCACTACTCTCTGCTCACGGCCAAGTGGGTGTGACCTGAGAAACGGCTTCAGTCCCCGCTGCCTCGACCTCCCCACAATGTGGTCTCTAAGCTGAAATTGTGGCCCAAATAAATCCTTTCTTATTCAAGTTGCTTTTGTGAAGGTATTATTTACTTACTTACTTACTTATTACAACAACAGGAAACAAAACTAACACATTGTATACAGTTAAATACATAGCTGCCTCAAAGGCAATCTCAATTTTTCAGGCTCCTCTGCAAATGAACAGACCTGTACATAAGATTTGGCTGGTTGAGTATGAATGAAGTGATATGTGCCATTTCTGAACTGTGTCCTTAGTAATGGGCTCATTCTCTGCTTCCTCTATTTCTGTTTTTGGTGTATGGATATGTGGTGTGTGAACATGTCCATGTGTGTACCTGGGAGGTAGGGGGAGCTGCAGGTCAATGTCAGGGATCTTTCTTAATCCTTCTTCATCTTCGTTTTTGAGGCAGGGTCTTTTCCTAAAGCAAGAGCTTGTCGATGTCTGGGTTATCTGGCCAATGAGTCAAAAAGCCAGATAACCCCATAAAGCTGCGGTAACAAACAAGGCCGAGCCTTTGTGTGAGTGCTGGGGATCTGAACGTAGGTCTGCCAGTTTGTGTGGTAAACCTTTTACTGACTGAACCCTCCCCTCAACTCCCTTTTCCCCTGTTCGCTTGCTAGAATGCAGACTTGGTTGGAGCTGAGGCAGCCACCTTGGACTATGGATATGAAAGCCTTGTCTTGAGAATGGCGCGTTAGAAGTCATATAAGGTGTAACAAAAGCAGCTCTGATCGCAACCACCCTTAGGAGTATTTGATGCACTCACCTAGAGGATCAGCCTTTCCGTCCTTGTCTGGAACTGTGAACACACCTACGACTCGGTGGCCCTCCTTCTGGAGATGGTTATAGACTTCCTGTCCAAAGAGACTCTGGCCAATAAGTGCCAACTTCAGCTTGTTTTTTAAATAAACCTGTGAAAGAATGTAGTGACAGTGAAAGCTGATGCTGGATAGAAAACTGGGTGACAAAGATTGGAAAGTTAGTCACATCAGATGAGTCAATGGCCGCCAGAAGTTCCACGACCTCCAAAACAAAATGATTAGTCTGGTTGCTATAATGCGGGATGGCTGCTAGTTCAAGATCAGCCTGGGCTACATGATGACTTGCAGTCCAGCTGTGCCACTCAGGATAATAACCCTCCTCCAAACTATACTCTTTAACAAAAACCAGTTCAGGCATGAGAAAAGCTCTTTCAAGTTGCTGTCAGGGCAGTCCAAGAAACTCCCCAAACAATACTATTACTGTTGCCCTTGGATGCCTCCCAGGAGTTGAAGGTAAGACCCTATTGCTGAAAATGCCATGTACTTTAGGCATAGGATTGTGGAAAATCAAGCTGGAGCTGATTAGAAGTCCTCTTCCCTGAGAACTAACTTCCATAGTGGTAGAAGGGGTGCAATTCGAGCTGCTGAAGGAGAAAAGCAATCAGTAGTTCTGTCCAGCTGTGACATTTACAGACCACAGTGATCCTTATGTCACAGTGTCCCTAAAGGTGCGATAGTGACACATCTTGGTGGAACCAACAACTAATAAATGGACTTAAGGACTTTAAATAGGAGGGAATCCATGCCTGGTGATATAAACCTAGCCAACTCCCCAGGGCTAGTGAGGTCGTAGATTTAGAAGAGAATACAGCTCTGCCATTTTGCTAACCTAGCATGATGGCCAACTGCTTTCTCAATGTTCATTCTTATAGACACAGGTAAGTGTAGCTCTCAGCCCTCATCAAAAAAGCTTTCCTTTTGGTAGTATATGGAGATAATTACAGAAAATCATATGATTGCTTAAAATGCAGAACAGATTATGGGGTGCCCAGTCCCAATAGATACATCTACACTACAATACATGCATCTCAAGTCCCAAGTGACCAGCCCTAAACACATACAGACACAGGCAATACTAAATGGATTCAGAATGTTTTACACACACAAAGGTGTGTGTGTACAAACATGCACATATATGTGTGTAACAGTAATAGTTGAAGTAGCTCGTGGGAGGATCTGGAGGGGGAAAATGTTATAAACACAGTACTCATATGAAGTACTCAAAAAAATTTAAAAGGGGAGAAAGCTGGATATAGGGGCATGCTCATATAATTTGGATATAGGGGCATGTACATATAATTTCAATGCTGAGGAACCAGAGACAGGTGCATTCCTAGAGCTTGCTAGCCCAGCAGTCCAGCCGAATAGCAAGCTCAGGGCCAATGAGAGACCCTGCCTCAAAAACAAGGTAGTTGGATATTGAAGAGATGGCTTGGTAGTTAAGAGTACTGGCTACTCTTCCAGAAAACCTATATTCAGCTCCCTGCTCCCATGTTAGGTGGTTTATAACCACCTGAAACTGCAGCTCCAGGGGATTCAACCCTCTTCTGACCTTCATGGGTACACACACGTGTGCAAAGTGTACACCTGTGGCTAGTATAACAATCTCTCACTTGAGTAAAAGTTCACATAGAAATGAAGCTATGCAAGATTTACAGGTGACACCATTGGTGACAAGCTTCTGCAAGTTGACTTCCTTATTGCGTCATTATATAAAGAAGGTATTCATATTAACTGCCATATTGATCTTTTTTTTTTCTCAGTGATGCGGGTCAAAGCTGAATCACTGCACACTCCAGGCCAGTTTTCTGCCATGATCTGCACCCCCAGCCCTCATCACTTGGAGTGTTCAGTTTTTATTACTGAAAAGTCTGTGACTTCACTTGAAAATCTTCTCATCCTTCAAAACGACTTCCTTTCAGCTTACCAACGCTCACTGACAGTTGGTGACAAGGCCAGTGAAGGAACATAGACCCTGCTCTCTGTGCACTTGACCAGACCAGACCAGAGCCAGAGTGGTTGAAGAAACCGAGGAAGGATCCAAGAGCTGCCCAGTAAAGCAGTCGAAAGCCCAGGGCAGACAGGCTTTGCCTTTCAGATTTTACACTCTGTGACTATTCCCCTAAAATTACTAGACAGAAAACTTTGAAATGAATGAAAATCTGGGACAATTTTTAGTACTCCTAGAGATTCTGCCTTAAACTTTTTTTTACATATGACACTGTCAGAGAAAAACCAGTGGGGAGGGGATCTTTTATAATACAGCGAGGACATACTGCTTTAAAAAGTGATTATGTACACAGAATAGAAGCCTCCTTTTACCCAAACAGAACTGTCTAGGCTCGCTCAGAAAGGCTTCTCCAAGGCCCAACCAAGTGCTGAAGGCAGAGCGGCTTGCAACGTGTCGGCTCCCTCCGTTTCTAGAAGTGCTGATGCAATCCCAAGCCTGAGGGCTGGGCCCGAGCCCGGTTCTTACTCTACAGTTTATTCCAGCGTGGCTACTCTTGCAGCGCTGGGTGATCCTGGAAATCTGGCCGCTCCCACTAAGTGGGAAGCACCAGGCGGTCCCTGCTTGCAGTGCTGGGTCACAGTCACATCTGCTAGACCTTGCAAGGCCAGTGCTCACTCTAATTTACCGTCCCGATCCTATACCGCTCACGTCGGGGCTAGGGAACCTCTCGGTTGAAATGCAAAACGGAAGAAAACAGATGCTGGCTCTTGTCCCTTTACCCATTGTCAACTCGATCTGATACGTTCAACAAACTCGTCTGCATCTCATTCTGGGCAGGAGACAAAGGCTCATTTGACAATTCCCATCCCGGATACTACAGCAGCCTTGTCTGAAGCCGCCCAGTCTGAAAACTGCTGCGATTCCTTCTAGCAAGGTCTGGTAATCACTGCCCACCCCAGACTCGCCGCCTTGGCCCGGCAATCCCTGAGGTCTGGAAAGCAAGACCCGGTCGTGGATGTTCGCTTTGATTGGACTCACCTGGCCGGTGGAGAAGTGTCGAAGCGCCTGGCTACCCGGCCACAGCATGATGGAGAGAAACGCACGATTGTCACTGACAGGCGCGGGGAGTGGGCACCGGGGCTGCAGAGTGCTCAGTCCAAGAACGGCTCACGGCCCCGCCCCTCGGCTGGCAGATCCCGCCCCTCGGCTGGCAGAGCTGCTGCACCCCCACCCCAGCACACGTGATCCAGAGCGGTCTTGGGGATGAATTAGTGCCCAAACTCAGGAGCATCTCTTGGGAGCTACCTGGACTCCGCCTCTGCTACACGGATAGCTTAGGCCTTCCACTCAGACCCCTAGGAGTCAGGCAGAGAGAAGCGCCTTAAAATGGTCCATCGGACTCACTGTGAGGGTTACTTTGCTTTATCAACTTGGCACAAGGTAGAATGCCCCCCCTCTCAATCTCTCTCCCGCCCCCGTCCCTCCTCCCCACTCCGCCTCTGGTTCCCGCACTTGACTTAGGGACCATGACTCTTAAGTTGAAAAGTCCTTTCTCCCCTAATTTTTTGGAGTGTGTGTGTTGAGACTGGGTTTCTCTGTGTAGCCCTGGCTTTCTGGAACTTGCTTTGTAAACCAGGCTAGGCTTGAACTCAGATCTGTCTGCCTCTGCCTCCTGAGTGTTGGGATTCACCAATGTCACCTGGCTCCCTAAAATGCTTTTTGTCAGAACAACAACAGAGATCAGAATACTTCCCAAGTCACCTGAATGTCTTAGGAAAGTGACCAGCTTGAGCTATAGGTTAGTATACTTGTAGATTTCCACTGGGAAGATAAGGCGGGAAATGAGAGGGTCATTGAACTACTTTTCACTGGGCTTCTTGCACAGATCTGGTCCCCAGTAGGTAATTTACACCTGCATTTGTTCTTTACTTCTCAGAAGAAACTCTCCCTCCCACATGCTGCAGTGGAACCCTTGTCCCCAAAGGACTTCTTAGCCTAGAGTTCAGGGCTGCTTGGCGCTGGGCATTCACCCTTGTTTCTTGATGGTGTTCTGCACATGTAGTTGTTTTTCCAGCTGTTACTGTGAGCTTCACTGAGCAGAGGAGCCGATTTCTCTGCCATTTCCACACAGACGCATTACTCTGTGTTGGACTCCAAAGTGCCTCATATCTTCCAGCAACCCACTTGATTTATTTCGATCACCATGTCCTGAATGCTATAGCAGCTATAAAAGCCAGATCTGAAAAGATATTCAGTTTTCTCCCCACACCCCCATCCTAATCTCATGAATACGATGTTCTTTTTAACACCAAGGTGTAACAAAGAGTTGCTGAAATGTGTTCATTCTCATAGAAGTCTGAGAGGGTCGGCAGTGGCTCTGGGATTTTCTTTGTAATGATGTGTTACCGAATCCTTGCCTGAATCTATTTCACTTTTGAGCACACAGAGTTAATGCATATTTGTTTAAAGAGCTTCTTTCTCTCTTTTTAAAAATCACCTCACTGTTAGTTATGTGCAGTGTGTTGTTTGTATGTGGGTGCCTGCAGGGGAATACTGGTGCCCACAGAGGAGACTTACAGGTCAGAAGTCACTTGAGTGGGTGTTGGGAACTGAACTCTGGTTCTCTGTATAAGCGCCTAACTACTGAGTCTTCGCTCCTGCCCCTGTCCAGGGTACTGCCTATAATCCTACCAATATCTCAAGTCTAGATTTCTGTTCTAGTTTTACTGATATGTATATCAGTTTGTAGAAATTGTGTGGCCTGAGCTAAACCTTTCTGGTAGGAATTGGTCAAATGGATGTCCAGACCACTTTACTTAAGAGCCTGCCATCAGTATCCAGGGAATAAAATGGACTAAGTATTTTCTAAACTGACATATCTTTTTTATTTGACATTCTCTTAACCTCTAAGCCACCTCTCCAGTCCCCTATTTGACATTCTCATGTGTTGTGAAATAGAATATTTGTTTGTTTAGTTATGTAGAGATGTGTTGCTGTTTCACCTTGCCTGCCTAAGGCACCTGATTGGTCTAATAAAAAAGCTGAACAGCCAATAGCTAGGCAGAGAAGGGATAGGCAGGGCTGGTGAGCAGAGAGAAAAGGGGAGCCAGCCAGCCAGCCAGCCAGGGGCCAGTTAGCCAGCTGGTGCCCAGCCAGCCAGACACAGAGGAAGCAGGAAACAAGATGGACAGTACATAGATGAAGTAAACAGGCCTCGGGAAAGCACATAGGTTAATAGAAATGAGTTCATTTAAGTTTTTAAAAAACTAGTTATAAACAAGCCTAAGCTAAGGCTGAGCATTCATAATTAATAATAAGACTCAGTGTCATGATTTAGAGGCTAGGGGTCTATTGCATGAATCCTATTAGGTATTAATAATAAAAACCCAGAGCCAGATATTGGGGAAAAGCTGAGATCAAAGAGACAGAGGAACAAGCCACAGCTACTTCTCAGGGATCCTCAGACTGAATGCCTCTGAGTCCTCAGCCTACAGAGAAGGGGGTCTCAAGCAAAGCAGGGAACTCCTGCCTCTTCCCCTCTTATTCCTTTGTCTGCCCAGCTATATCACTTCCTGATTCAACTTTCCTAGTGCTGGAATTAAAGGCGCGCAAGTACAAGTGTGTGTGTGTGTGTGTGTGTGTGTGTGTGTGTGTGTGTGTGTGTGTGTTCCCCAAGTAGTACTAGGAGCAGAGACATGGGAATCCAAGTGCTCTGTTTGGTCTTGAACTCACAGAGATCCAGACAGATCTCTGCCTTTGCCTCTGAGTACTAGGATTAAAGGTGAATGTCACCACTTCTGATTTCTATGGCTAACTCTGTGTCTGACACTGTCCTCTGATCTTTAGACAATCTTTATTAGATACACAATATATCACCACAGTGGCCCAAGAATGCCTGCTATACTCACGCTTTATAAATAAATAGTGAATTTTTGTTCCAGTAGTAGAATGCTATCATTAAGGATATGTAAAGAGGGGCTGGAGAGATGGCTCAGAGGTTAAGAGCACTGATTGTTCTTCCAGAGGTCCTGAGTTCAGTTCCCAGCAACCACATGGTGGCTCATAACCATCTATGATGACATCTGCTACCCTCTTCTGTATACTGTATACTTAATGATAAATAAATAAATTTAAAAAATGTGTAAAGGTTGATATAATGAAATTCTAGGAAGGATGCATTGAAAGTCTGTAAACACTTAAACATTTATCAAGATAATTTACAGGGGGCTGAAGAGATGACTCAGGAGCGCTGGCTGTTCTTCCAGAGGGCTCAGTTCAATTCCCAGCACCCACATAGCAGCTCACAACTGTCTGTAACTCCAGTTTCAGAGATCTGATAACTTCATACCAATGCACATAAATAAAGCTAAATAAACTAAAAAAAAGTTTAAAAAAGATAATATAGATGACAGTAATACAGAAGAGAAGATGAATAAAACCTAAAAACTGACTTTCCCAGATGATAGAAATTAGCTGACAAATGGTAACTTGGAAAGAAGGAAGGAAATATAGGAAGTGAAATGAGCTTAGGACAACAGATCCTCTGTGTTCTGACTTGAAACTGGAGCATGAAAAGTGATAGATGTATCTGGGAATGAAAAGGCAAGATCTGAGGAGCCTGCAGTTGTGACATGGCCTGGGATTGATGGCAGGGTACAGAGGAGTCATTCTGTCTCTAGTGAAATACAGAAAGTGTAAATAAAATACACCTGGTATCTACTGATAGTCGCTCTGGTTGGTGGTAGGTCTCAACACCACACAGGAGTGGGTAGGAAGGCTGTGAGATCCAGAAGTGGGTGTCTGCCTTGAAACAGTATCTGCTGGACATGACAGCAAAATGAGTTCACAATCTTGACTGAGTTCACAAAGTTTGCACAAGATCAGGCTAGCCCAAATCCCATCATGAACATGGGAGGGGCTCAGGAAGTCCCACCCCTAGCTGAGAAGAGAGGGAGGAAGGGAGAGAGGGAGAAAGGGAGGGAGGGAGAAATAAAACATGAAACTATTATGAAAAAGTCATGACTGGAATAGATTTGGAGGGGAGGGGATGGGGATGGATTTGATCAAAACGTGAAATTCATTATAAAATCCTCAAACAATGAAAAATATGACCAAGAATATATTTTCCCTAACACACAGGAACAGAATATTAAAATTATTATACGCTCACATTTTTCTTGCCATTATTTATGTCTATTATCCACACTATCACATATAATACCACTTTCGTCATGCAATTACTTTAATGTTTTGCTCTAGAAAATATTTATGTTTGGTGACTTTTAAAGTTTTTATGAATTTTTTTTTGGGGGGGGGATTGTTTTTTTTCCAGACAAAGTTTCTGTTGGTTTCATGCATGAGATCAGACACACACAGTACCAGATGCCACACTAAAGTTTATTTAGGAGAGTTGCCGCGAGTACAAGGGCAGAGAAGCAGAAGAGAAAAAGAGACTTTCCAGTGGCAACTCATTTTAAGAGAACTGGTGGGCGTGGATTTATGTAGCCACGCCTAGGGGCGTGCCCTCAGTAGCCGCTGCTACATGCCCAGAATTCATAGTTTCTCTGCATAGTCTTAGCTGTCCTTGTCTGTGCTGGAACTTGCTCTGCAGACCAGGTTGGCCTTGGACTCACAGAGATCTGCCTGCTTCTGCCTCCCAAGTGTTATCTGGCTCATAGAATATTTTTAAATTTCCATTTGTCTTTAAAGTAGAGGAAGCAGTATGAATGGAACACCAGATGAGGAACGGACAGTGAATAAAATTTCACAATCCTTTCACACTTGTTTCTTAAGATGTCACCCCCCCTGCATCTCCTCCTTATCTCTTTTCTTCTCCAAATTAGTTCCATTTTAGTGTGTGTGTGTGTGTGTGTGTGTGTGGTTGTGCCTGTCCACGCATACACCAGGAGACCAGAGAAGGATGCCAGGGGTCCTGCTTTATCACTGTTCATTGTATGCTCCTGAAACAGATTCTCCCGCTGAGCCTGGAGGTAGATTGGTGCCTGTCCATGCCCAGCAATCCCCCTGTCTACTCCCTGTCTGTAACACTAGAGTTACAGGTATGCAGCTTTTTCATGTGGGTACTGCGGATTCACACTCGGGTTCTCAGGCCTGCACAGAGCCCTCCATCCACTCAGCCCAGACAGTCTGCTCTTCTGCAGCTTGTGAGGTGGTGTACACCTGTGATCCTAGCACTCCAGAGGCAGAGGCAGGAGCATGGCTGGGAGTCAGAGAACAGTCAGCTTCCGCTTCAAGCCATGGTATGTGGAGTTTCAGAGGACAACCCGAAAGAGTTGGCTCTTGTTCCTTGTGGGCCCAGGGGTGACAGCTCATGCTGTCCGTCTTGGCAGACATTTTTACTGACTGAGCCATTGTGAAGGTCCAATTACAAACTTTCTGGAGCGTAGAAAGTATTTACTCCCACAATAACTAGGGATTTTAGAATAGAGTCCCATACATTCCCACCCTGTCCTTATTTGGTGCCTTGTTTTGACAGGGTGACTTCTGACCACTTTGCCTATGTGGGAATACTACTGTTTGTCTCTGTTTTTATAAATTACTATACGGAGTATGCATTTTATTACACATGAGAATCATGTAACACTTATGAATCTCACCTTTATTAACTGCTTTTTAACTTGTACCATTATTACTGCTTAAAATTCCCCAATAGAAATAATATTGTGGGGGTTGAAGACATGGCTCAGGCATTAACTGCATTTGCTGCTCTTCAAGAGGGCCTAGGCTCTATTTCCAGAACCCACATGGTGATTCAAGACTATCTGTAACTCCAGTTTCAGGAAATCCAATGTCTTCTGGCTTCCATGGGCATCAGGCATACATGCTGTACCTGCATACAAACAGGCAAAAACCACACAAGCATAAAGTAAATTAAAAAAAAAGGAGTAATGTTATGATAAAAACTCAGCACTAGAGAGTACCAGTCTAAGCACCTGTAAAAGGGGAACTGAGACTAATTAGCAAGTCTAATGATGATTAAGAACTAAAAACTTGGGCTGGAGAGATGGCTCAGAGGTTAAGAGCACTGACTGGGGGGCTGGAGAGATGGCTCAGCGGTTAAGAGCACCGTCTGCTCTTCCAGAGGACCCGGGTTCGATTCCCAGCACCCACATGGCAGCTAACAACTGTCTGTAGTTCCAGTTCCAGGCAAACACCAAGGCAAATAAATAAATAATAAATAAATAAAGTTTAAAAAAAAAAAAAAAAGAGCACTGACTGTTCTTCCAGAGGTCCTGAGTTCAATTCCCAGCAACCACCTGGTGGCTCACAACCATCTATGATGACATCTGCTACCCTCTTCTGTATACTGTATACATAACAAATAAATTTT
>PVIH01024083.1:0-23519 GCA_004025045.1 Sigmodon hispidus
TTTCATTTGGAATAACAGGAAAGCCAGGATTGCCAAAACAATTTTACTCAACAAAAGAAGCTCAGGAGGTATCACCATCCCTGACTTCAAGCTATACTATAGAGCTACAGTAATAAAAACAGCCTGGTACTGGCATAAAAACAGACTTGTGGACCAATGGAATAGAATTGAGGATCCAGACATTAACCCAAAAACCTATGAACACCTGATCTTTGACCAAAATCCTAAAACATTCAATGGAAAAAAGATAGTATATTTAACAAATGGTGTTGGCATAGCTGGATGGAAGTGTGTAGAAAAATGCAAATAGATCCAAGCCTGTCACCCTGCACAAAACTCAAATCCAAGTGGAACAAAGACCTCAACTTAAACCCAGCCACTTTGAACTTGATAGAAAAGAAAGTGGGAAATACAATTCTACAAATTGGCACAGGCGACCACTTCCTAAATATAATACCAGTGGCACAGGCACTAAGACCAACAATCAGTAAGTGGGATCTCCTGAAGCTAGGAAGCTTCTGCAAAGCCAAGGACACTGTCAATAGGACAAAACGACAGCCTACAGAATGGGAAAAGATTTTCACCAACCCTACAAGTGATAGAGGACTGATCTCTAAGATATATGAATAGTTCAAGAATCTAAAGCCCAAAACCTTGAATAACCCAATCAAAAAATGAGGTTCAGATCTAAAAAGGGAATTCTCAGCAGAGGAATTACGAATGGCTGAAAGGCACCTGAAAAAGTGCTCATCATCTTTAGTCATCAGAGAAATGCAAATCAAAACAACTTTGAGATACCACCTAACACCTGTTAGATTGGCTAAGATAAAAGGCACAGATGACAGCCTATGTTGGAGAGGATGTGGATCAAGGGGAACACTCCTCCATTGTTGGTGGGATTGTAAGCTTGTTTAGCCACTTTGGAATGCAATATGGCAGTTCCTCAGAAAATTAAAAATCAATCTCCCCAAGGACCCAGCAATACCACTTCTGGGTGTATACCCTAAAGAGGCACAATCACACTCCAAAGGTATTAGCTCACCTATGTTCATAGCAGCATTATTTGTAATAGCAAGAACCTGGAAACAACCTAGATGTCCCTCAACTGAAGAATGGATTAACAAACTGTGATACATCTACACAATGGAATACTACTCAGCAGTAAGAAAAAATGATATCCTAAAATTTGCAGGTAAATGGATGGATTTGGAGAATATCCTCCTGAGTGAGGAATCACAAACCCAGAAAGATAAGCAGGGGATGTACTCACTCATTAGTGGTCTCTAAACAAACAAACAAGAAAAAAAAGCCAACCATGCCCAAGCGGCAAACCACAACCACTGAACAGCTTGGGATCAGAAACACCCTGGACTGACCCTTTGGATCCCACTCCAACTATAGGGACACCTGACTCACTCTTGAGGGAAGGGGGACAAAACTGGATTTGCCAGGAGTGGAGACTGATCTAAGCATTATTGGGTCAGTGGGACCATAGGACTGTCTGTTTTCTGCCCAGGGAGGGGATGGGGAGTTGTGGAGAAGAAAAAATGACCTGATGTGGCGGGAGGGAGAAGGGACCTTGAATAAGGATATACAGGAATGAAAAAGAAAAAAATTCAGAGGGAAAGCTGAACACAAAGTAAATATATGTGTAGCAATCTTATTTGCATTATCACCCTTGATAAGTCATACTTATGATTTTTATCTTCTTCATAGTTATTGTTAACTTATCAGCATTTTAAATTCATTTTACTGTTTTTCTTGATAAATACAAAATAAATAAAGAAGGAAAAAAAAAGTAGATTTCAAATGCAAAGACTGGAACTAAAGTGACAGCCAGCATAGTGTGCCTTGATAAATACAAAATAAAGAAGGAAAACAAAACAAAACAAAACAAAAACAAAACAGAGGACTAGAATGTCTGCTGTTAATACATGGCAGGGATTCTGCAACCATGCAATCCCAGCAAGGTGGTTGCCTCAAGAGACCTGCATAAGAACAACACAGATTGGCATGCTAATGTGACAGAAAAAAATTCCCATGGCTCCACAGGTAGATTAAGAGATCAGTGGCTGCTGAGAGACAGGGAATCCATTTTCTCCAGAGATGAGCCTCCTGGTAGGTGAGCCCTGAACACATATACATGCCAACAACACTCAGTGAACTTGGTAGAGTGTGTGTGTGTGTGTGTGTGTGTGTGTGTGTGTGTGTGTGTAAAACAATAATTAATGAACAAGCTATGAATTTGAGAGGGGACACAGAAGTAAGGAGAAGAGGAAGAAGCAGAAATTATGTAAATACAATACCTATGTGTGAAAGTATCAAAACATTAAAACTGAAATAAAATTAAAAAATCTGAAATCTGTGGAAAAAATACTTAAAAAAAAAAGAAAGCAAACTAGACCTCCTGAGAGACCTATGACATTTTTAATAATGCACAGCAATGCCCATGACAGAAGGCACTTTTGGGGGGTCATCAGACACTCAGAAAAGGTTCAATTTAAAGGAAATGAAGACAGATGACAGTAAAGCACTGTTCAAATAAAAGGAGTATTAAAAAGAACCAGCCACCCACTACTTAGGGTTAATATAGCCAGAACCCAGGGTTAAAATATAGTGTGTGTGGGGGGGGGTCAGCACACATGCTGTGCGCATATACACCACACTCAAGCATTACATACATATAGAGTTAAATATTAAAGATACAGTTATGGGTCTGGTGGCATGGCTCAGCAGTTAAGAGCACTTTCTGCTTTCCAAAGGACCTGGCTTCAGTTCCTAGCTCCAGCATCTTGTGGCTGACAACCAGCTGGTTCCAGTTCCGAGGAATCTGACACCTCTTCTGACTTCTGTAGGCCATACATATAAATATTTCAAAATATCTCTCTCTCTCTCTCTCTCTCTCTCTCTCTCTCTCTCTCTCTCTCTCTGTAATATATATTTATTCCTTCTCTCCCTTAAGAAATATAGCATCCAGAACCATGCGGTAATTTGGAAGTTTGTTGGAACCTTAAGACAAACTGCTTCTGATTCTAGAAACCTAAAAGCATGGGAGATTAAAGTTCAACTGGCAATTCAACAGTCTCTTACATGCCACTCTTGAAAAGAAAGTTTTGACCTTAAAAGAATATTAAATACCTTACAAATCAATTGACAATCTACACAACACCTAAGCTGCCCTCCAGGAACAAAAACAGTTCAGCTAACTGGGGCTTCATGGTAACATCCAAAGTACAATCAAGATGTCTAAACTAATATTCCTACTCTACAGGCGCAGGAATACCAACTGGAAGACATGCCATTATTGCTCCAAATGCCAATGCTTCCTTATTGCTCCAAATGCCAATGCCTCCTTCCTAGATCTTTCAAATCAGTCTTCTAAGTGGTTTTCAAACCACTTGCACAGATGTAAAGCAAAATTAACTAAAGCCACAACCTTCCAAAAGCTCCTCATCTTAACTAAAAAGAGCTGGGACAGGAAGGGAAGCTTAACCCAAGCTGTGCCTGGCTAGCTGCTTTCTCTGGATCTTTCTCTATCAAGTGCAACACAATGGTGATGCTGTTGAGCCAATAAAAACCAGAGTGAAGCGCTTTGCTCTATAAAAGCAGTGGGGGAAAAGACAAAATCTTCAGAGAAATTATTTTTTTTTTAAAGACAGGTTTCTCTGTTTAACTGTCCTGGCCTTCCTGTAACTCATTTGTAGACCAGGCTGGGTCTGAACTTAAGAGATCCACCTGCCTCTGCCTCCCAGGCGCTAGGACTAAAAGAAAGGATTTCACAACAGGCTCAAAAGCTTTCAAAGGCTACAAATAAAAACCAATTGCCCCTACAGCTCCAATTCTCCATTTTAAGAATCTATCACCTAGTTCATCCATTTTTTCTGAAGGCTTCAAAATAAAAGAGGCTGAGGGTCAGTGGATTTGAATCAGAAAGTAAAGAAGCCCTTGTCATGTGACTTGTTAGGCCTGACCACCTGAGCTCCATACTTGGGACCCACACATAAATGTTATGTCCAACCAAACTGTCAGTCAGGCAGAAGAATAGAATAAAGTAAATTCTTCATGTCCTTCTCCTTTTTCCTAATAGAATCTCAAAATATACCTGCATTTATCATTGTTCAAATCTTTTCTAGAAACCACATGAAGATGCTTTGTCTTCAGACAAGGAGTAATAGTAAAAATGGGGAAAATAATGTAGATTTTAGGAAGAAAAGATATTAATCCACATGGTGGTGCTGGGAACCCTGGGGTGCTGAAGAGGCCAGCATTCAAGCAGAGAGCTTTACAGTGTATTTGTGCATCTTGTCTTTATTGCTGCAACAAAAACATATGGTTAGGTAAGACATAAAGAAGGAAGGTTTATGGTTTTAGAGAGACAGGAACATGGTGCCAGCCATTGCTCAGTTCTGTCAAGGACCTCTCAAGCTCCGTGGCATTGTGGGAGGTGAAATCAAGAAGAGGGACGCAGAGAGGAAGAGACCTGGGAGAAAGGCAGGAAGCTAGAAAAAAATGGAAAGGATCAGTATTGACCTTCTAAATTTTTATACGTGTGTGTGTGTGTGTGTGTGTGTGTGTGTGTGTGTGTGTGTGTGTGTGTGTGTGTAGATCAGAGTAAAAGCTCAGGTGTCATCCTCAGAAATGCAGCCTACCCCATTTGAAATAATAGCTCACTACTTAGGCTACATAGGCTAGACAGCCCTGGGATCCTTCCCTATGCTAAAATTACAAGCATGAACCACTATGTCTAGCTTCTTTATGTGGGTTCTGGGGATAAGACTCAGGACTTTATGCTTGCCAAGTAAGCATTTAAGTCACTAGGGATAAGTTTTTCTCTTTTGCAATAACTCAATCTACTGGGAGTAATGAACCCCAAGAGAATTACTTAATCTCTTCTGAGTCTACACTGAGAGGGTTGGAATACGGGTCCTCCATAACTCTTGGCAAGGACTTAACCAGGTTCACCACCTTTATGTGGTCACACTGAGGGTCATGTTTCCAACACATACTCACCACTGAGGGCCAGACCACATCCCAGTAAGAGCAACATCTGACAGGAAAACTGTGTTGATAAAGTTGGATAGAGAGAGGATCCTTGGGTAGATGTCTCCCCTTGTTTATCATATTATACCAGCACCTGACACAAACCCCAACCCACACTGGCTCTATGGCAAGTGAAACATGAGAAATGTTCCATGCAACTGATAAAGAAAAGAGAGATTCAAAGTAAATGAAGCAATTATTTTAATTAGGCAACATGAACTCCAAGGAAATGAATAAAAGAGCAGATAACAACCAGATTCATTTATTTATATTTCATGAAACACTTCTCAGTAAAAGACATGCCACTTAAGTTCTAATTCCTTTTACACATATTAGCTTATTCAATATTTACCATTTCCTTGTGATTGATAGCTCCATAATACAGAAAAAAAAAGATAGAGAGGGGATTTGCAATCATACCAACCTAGGATCCAAAGAGTTTATTGAGCTCTGAACCACTCAGCTAGGAAAGGAAATTTAAGAATAGCCGTTGCTTTGCTCAGCAGTGAATAATAACTACAGTCAAAATGATGAAACCAGGAAATACAGACCGAACTCAGAGTGCTGTATAAACACAAAGTTAAGAGGAAAGCTGACCAGAGTTGGAGCTGACATAAGAAGTAACTTAGTCTGGAGGTGGCTCCATGGTTAAGAGCACTGGCTGCTCTTCCAGAAGACCTTAGTTCAGTTCCTAAGACCCACTTAGCGGCTTACAACAGTATATAGCTTCAGTTCCAGGCGATGTGACATCCTCTTCTGGCCTCCATAAGTACTGCACACACATGATGCACAGACATGCACACAACCAAAACACACAAACAAAACATACATACAAAACATACAAAATATAAATAAATCTTTTTTTTCCAAGAGAAAAACATTTGACCTGAAGTAACAGAAAATCAATAAGTACCTAAACACATGTGTATGTAGAGGTATATGCATGGTGCTTGTTTATATAAACATTTAGACATTTAATTCCCTTTTCTTGCATATGATATATATGTAAATGTAGATAAATGCACATATATACAAATAATTAAGACATGGAATTAAATAGCAGGAATAAGAAGAAATGATAGCTTATGACCAACATTTAGCGGCATTTCATTTTCAATTTAAAGTTATGTTCATGGCCTTCACAGAGCCTCCTCCTGCCCAGGGAAATCCCAGGAACAAAGGAAACACCAGAGTCCCAAGTTTGGGGGCTGGTAGGAAATTTTACAGCACATGATCTAGTTAGTGTGTGTGACAAAGCATAGAGGAACCATGTGCTAGCTAGGACCGCAGATCAAGGGATGCTGTTAGCAGCAGCATGGAGATACTCTTAGCCCTCTGTCCCAGAGAAGGCTAGGGGTTTGTGTCCTGACTAAAGCTCCAGAATCCAGCGTAAAAGAGCCCGTGCTAGGAAAATTCTCACGCTTCTCAGCAAGTCTCTGATATGCCTTTGCTCGGTCTGTTCGAAACACATGACACATTACGTGTGATATTTGTCCTTGTCGGGAGCAGCAGTTTTGTCTTGTTTCATGTGTGTTACAGGTTCTTGCCATGTAGCCCAGGCTTGCCTCAAACTCATGATCCTTCTGCCTCAGCTCCTTAAGCGCTGGATGACAAACCCTGGCTGAGGAGAGAGCCTTCGGGTGGCATGTTCGTCCCAGCTGCACTTCTTTCTACTTTTAGTGTATAACCCATTGTCAGGAAGCGGTTGGCAGCAGACGATGGAAATGTAATCCGGTGCTGGTGTTTGTGACACAGAATTGAGACAGGAAGTGGAGAAGAGCACAGTCACGCCAGAAGACAACTGTGAGAAATTAAAAGAGAAATAAACCAGGGCTCACACTTAAGATGTGGATCTGTGAGCGAGAGACGGTGTTTGCTTAGGAATCAATTGTAAATTCTCCTACTATACTCCACAATCATTACCTCGGAGAGAAGTAAACAGAAGAGACTGTACTCAGTAGATAAATCTATCCTTTCTCACAGAAGGGCAGAGAACATTGGTATTGGGAAACTCAACAAATATTAAATGATTTCCCGTTATGTAACAACCACTGCCAAATATTTGGATAAAATGTTTAAAGTAGCAAAGGAGATATTCGTGAAAATCCCTACTTGAAAAAAAAATTCAGACAAAAGGAACAGAATGTGTAAGCACACAGTGTGACTAACCTGTGGGAAAATAACAAGAGTTTATTGCTAAGTGGACTAAAAACAGTTGTGGGGGTGGGAGCCGAACACAGTCTCAGCAGGGACTCTGGTTTTTATTGTAAGATGTAGAAAAATTGAGAATTCTAAAAAGGGGTGATGTGGTTAGATAAGGCTTCAAGACAGCTGTGTTGGCTGCTGTGCGGGGAACAGTCTGTAGAGATGCTCACCTTTCCTGGAATGTCATCTTGACAAGGAAACTATGGCAGATCGTTCTCTCTTGTCACGTGAGTCCCAGGTCACCAGAGTTGGCGGCAAGTGCCTTTTACCTGCTGAGCCGTCTCACCAGCCCATGGTTTGAGGTGCGTCCCTTATTTCTTTTCCACCCATGACTTTCCAGCAGCCATGAGGCATGAAGCTGTTCTTCACTCATCAGTCTTGATGGCCAGCCTCATCAGAGGCTGCACAGCCATGCATCGACTGTGAGCAGGCAGTTTCCTCCTAGGAGTCAGTTTTCTCAGGCATGTTGTCTCAGAGATTCAGAGATGAACACAACCATCAGGCTTGTTAGTTTTCTTTTAGGCAGACTGATGTTACTCTTGGAAATTAACATGTAAGCCTGTAACATACTGAAAAGAGGGAAAGTTGATCATCCTTCTCTATAGAGATTTGGAAACTCTGAAATTCCCAAAATAGCAGGAGAAAAAATAAGGAACCTTCTGAGGGCCATGCTCTTCAAGTTTCCCGAAGAGGTGCCTGGGGATAAGTCACTGGAGATGTTTTAAATATAGATTCCCAGATCCAACAACTGTGGTTTGTGGCTGAAATGTCTTTTACAGGCTTGAGTTTTGAATGCTCAATCCTGGCTGCTTTATTTTGTGAGACCAGAACATTTAGGAGGTGGTATCTGGATAATTATGGCATGTCACTGGGGATGGGCCATTGAAAGTTTCACTAGGCCCTTGTTTCTGTGACACTCTCTCTGTTTTCTGATCTGAGCAGCCTCCGTTATACGCTCCTATTGCCATGATCTGTGCTGCCTTGCTAACACCTTCGCCCCATGAAAGACTGAAATCCCCTGAATCATGAGTCCAAATCACCCACCACCCCCTTAAGCTGTTTCTAGCGGGTCTTAAGTCCACAGCAATGTTAAAGTAACTAATATAATATGGTGCTTGGTGCTGATCGTCAATTTGACAGGGTTTAGAACTGCCTGGGAGGAAAACCTCTTGGTAGATCCTGAGGAAGTGTCTAGATTGGCTTCGCTGAAGTTTCAAGAACCATTCTAAGTGTGGACAGCAGCATTCTGTGGGCTGAGGTCCTGAAGAAAAAGAAGGAAAAGTGAGTGTCTAATTCACCTCCCTGCTTCCTGGTTGTGGCTACAGTGTGACCAGCTGCCTCAAGCTCCACCATCTTGATTTCCCCACGTGATGGACTGTGACCTCATATAAATGAGCCAGATAAATCCTTAAAAGTAGCTAACACATCACTATCCTTCAACCTACTGATATGATCCTCTAATGGGAAGGCAGGCTTCTACACCTTAACAAGCTTCCCAGGCCGTTCTTTCGCTCAGTGAATGATGAAAAACCCCTCCCAAGAGCCTTTTGTCCTGGTTTCCAAGCAGCCTCCAAGGCTTCAGAATGAGGCCAGGAAATCAGGGTAGAGGTTAACCTTGTCTCACCCTTTGATCAGATAAAAGAGTTGGATAAATAGGATAAAAGCATATGAGGGGAGGAACCACTCATAGGGAGATGAGAAAATCACATTTGCAATGAGGATATGTTCAAAGGGCTGGCTATGAAAGGAAGCAGCCCAACTTTACAATGAGAGGCTCCTGAGAGGCAGGCAGGGCTGATTTTGAGTTTACCTCAGGCCAGGGACTTGGCAAGCCACCATCAATGATTTCTTTAACACGTAATTTCTTTAATGCCTTTCTGCATAAAGAATTCAAAATAAAGCATTATCTAGAATGCACAGGGCTGTGTAGTATGATAATGTGTATGGGCCATATAGAGTCTAGCATCTGTTATATCTTCTGTGAATCACACTATACAGAAAGACAATGAATGGCAAAGGATCTTGGCATGCAACCAGTCAGTCTAGCAAAGTGGTAGAACTTGAAGGGGAAGGGCTTTAAGGATGATTGGCAGAACATATAACCCCAGAAAATAAAACCCCCATGGATATAACATATCCATGTTAACCCTCCAATGAGGGTTGTTCATTGTTAACCTGCTTTGCTAGAGAAGTGAGCCCTGTGGGACCGTGGTATATCAGCTTCAAATGACATATGTGAGAAATATGAAGATGACAGTTTTGTGAGTTTTCTTTCATATAAAAAGTTTAAATTTTAGCTAACTGAACTCCTGCAGCAGCAGAGTGATAAGTAATGCTGGGCCAATTTAAGCACATGTCAGAAGGAGGCAACAAGTTGTTTTCTGTCATGAGGCTACTGAAACAGTGGGCCTCTGTCACCCAGGAACCTAGTTATGAGATGGGTGGTTTATAAGGTCTCAGAATTATTTATCCCAGAGCCCCATGCACTGTAGCCTGCCATTCTGCATGCTCTTTCTGTCTCTCTGTATCTCTCTCTCTCTCTCTCTCTCTCTCTCTCTCTGTGTGTGTGTGTGTGTGTGTGTGTGTTGAGGAAGCTAGTGAAAGTCTAGATAAATTCAGAGCCTCCACAGCAAGCAGATAGATAAATGACCAATGTTCAAGTGACACCTTTCACTTTTGATATGGAAGGCTGATGCTTTTGGAATCCCTATGCTTTTTGCTGCTTTTTCAAAATCTGATATTTTTTTCAGGACAACATAGTGGTAAATTGGGCACTCGGTCTCCTTGCTCTAACTGAGGGGGTAAAAGGAGCTCTATGCCCTTCCCCAACAAGGGCATGGCTACAGGTAGATCTTATCCAGGGACATGCTAAGCATCAAGGCAGAGAGCTATGGGCAGGTAAGTCAGCTAAGGGCAAGAGTATTGGAGGCAGCAGCATACATTCCTATCCATAGGCACCAGGGCCATCCTCCTAATCAGCATGCCAAGTTTCACTTAATGTCCACATTGGAAGGAAAGAAAATAGCACCTATATACATAGATACAAAGGAATCTTTGCTAAAATGGTTGTGAGGCTAAGATTAATGTCTTCATACCTTCCTCATTAACTTCATGAATGAGTGAATTAAGAGAAACTAAAATGGCATGCCTGACTGGAACCACAATTAGGACCAAAGGTGATTTATGCATCATTTTTATAAAACAATGCAGACAAAATACACCATTTGTCAGTCATGAGCACACAACTTTCAATTTCTCCATGATTGAAGGGTAATTTTTTTCCCAAGGGCTCATTTAATATAGGTCTGACATCATTTTGTGTAATATAATAAACTGAATTGAAATTTCATTTATGAAAATTAATGGGGTCATGACCTCACCATAACGTCTTGCAGCCAACATGCAAGTTTGTGAAGGAAAAAGCAAGATTCTCTCGATGGAATTTACTAATGGGATCTGAATGTGCCTTCAAGAAACCAGAGTTTGGGGACTGGAGAGTGCTTGTCTTTCAAGCAAGAGGGCCTGAATTTGAACCCCAGAACCTACATTTTAAAAAAAGTGATGGAAAGGTCTAGATGAGAAGATTCCTGAAACAAGCTACCCTCGTCTACTTAGTGAGATACAGGCCAGTGAGATACCTTGCCACAAAAGTGGGCGGAACTTGGGGAAGGACTTCTTAGGTTGTCTGGCTAATCTCCTCTTCTTTCACACATATACATACATCTAAAGAGAGAAAAATTATGAATCATATTTTGATCATCCATGCTAGGTTCTTTCTGGAAGAATATAATTTTATGAAATTATATCAAAATAAGACTCTTTTCCTAGCTTGGTGTTAGTCTAAAGAACACTGTTTTCACTATTAAGATTTGGTTGTAATTAAGTCCAACCCTGAAGCTGAGATAAACTACATGGAAAGGGAAGAAGATGCCTACTTTTAGGACATCTTGGGTAAAGGGACAGACCTAGGGCTGTGCACACCATCTGTGAAAGTATCATCAGGCTCAAACTGGCATATGTCTACGTGGGAGATGAGCCAAGACTAGTGAATTGCATGCCAAGCAGATGGGATGAGCCATAGAAGGGATGGATGAGGAATTCTACGGCTGTGCTGGGCAACTGAGGAGATCAATCCATAGATGCTGGACATGTGGAGCCTGTTCCTTTTGTGTGTGGTCTGAGGCATCTTACTAGCACAGGAGCTGGTCTGAAAAGGGGCTTAGGTACCAGGAGTCAGTGAAAGTCCACACCTCCAGTAGATGATTGCCTCCTAATGTGTCTTCCTCTCTACTCTAGAGACAAGAAAGATGGAGATCAGGCACCCCAGACTCCCCCACACTGAGATAATCAGGTGAATTATGAAAAACTGAAATTAAGAACCACATGGAATTTCCATGAACTCATTTTGAACCTCCTATCACAGCTAGGCTTGAAAGGTACCCAATTCTAAATCCATCATGGGGCATAGCAGCTTTCTGGTCCACAAACTTTCTAATTAAGGCACAGGCCACAGGGTTTGCTTTTTGTTTTGGTATTGTTTTTGATCAACTTAGTCCTAGCTACAGATCCAGACTAGAGTTTGCCAGATCCTTCTACCCACTTCCTGCCTTCCAAACCCTTTCTGCCAATGAGCAATTGCACCCTGGGACCACAGCCTTCCACGGAACCAGCTGTTCTGATCTCTCTCATGCCTGGAAGTCCAAACCAATACTTTTTAGAGAAGAGAGATAGAAATAGTAACGCATTGATTTCTTCTGTCTTGCTTCTCATTCCCCTTCTCTTCCAGGGTTCAGAATTAGAACTAGCTTCATTGTTCTTCTTCCCTCCCTCCCTCCGCCCCTCCCTCCCTCCCTCCCTCCCTCTCTCTTAGCCTCCACTCACCCTCCCTTTTCCCCCACCCACATTTCTCTTTCTCTCCAGCATGTATGCATTTGTGTGTGTGCATGTTCACATATGTGGGCACACGAGTGTGAGTGCATGCAAGTGGAAAGCAGAGGTTGGGTCTGCGTGTCTTTATTGACTAAGTCAGCCTTTCTCACTGAAATTAGAGCTTCCTGATTTGGCTTGTTTAGCTAGCCAGCTTTCCTGGGGGCTTCCCCTGTCCTTGCCTTCTCGACTTGAATTATAGATGGGCCCGAATGTTCATCCAGCTTTTTATTTGGCAGGCTTGTTAGTCTTTTTGTCAATTTGATTACTCAAAGTCACCTGAGAAGATAAAATTTCAGGTGAAGAATTGCCTAGATCAGATTGAGATTGGTGTAGGAAAGCCCAGCCTGATGTGGGTAGCATTATCTGGAGGCAGAGGCAGGTGGGTCTGGGCTTCATGGAAAAGCTATTTGAGCATGAGCCAAGAACTGAGTGATCAAACCAGTAGGTAGCTTCCTTCCATGCTCTCTGCTTGAGCTCCTGCCCTGATTCCCTCAGTTACCTTGGAGAATGGACAAATCTTTTCCTCTCCAAGTTGTGTTTTGTCGGGATGTATTTTATCACAGCAACAGAAAAACAAAGTAGAGTGCATGGGTTCTGGGGATTAGAACTTTAGTCCTCAAATTTAGGCAGTAATCTCTTGACCAACTGAGTTCTCTCTGCCCTGAGAAGTGAGCACACAGAAGATGAGTCGTGCACTTGAGTTTGACTTGGCTCAACAGCATTACAAATGAAGCATCAAGTTCACAGTTCTGACTTACAAGGGCTGAGTAGGTAGCAGAAAAATAGATCTTGTTTTAAATTAAAACCAAATGAAAGATTTGCCATGTGATAGTTTCTCAGAAAGCTGAGAATCAATCAACTCATGACCCAGCTATACTGTTCTTGAACACATACCCAAAGGATGTATAGTTCCTACCACACGGACATTGCTCAACTATGTTCATAGAAGCATTATTCAGAATAGTCAGAACCTGGAAACAGCCTAGATGCCCCTCAACTGAAGAACAGAAAAAAAATGTGGTACATTTATACAGTGGAGTACTACTCAGCAGTTAAAAAAAAATGAAACCCTGAAATTTGCAGGCAAATAAGTAGAACTAGAAAGAAAACATAGTGAGTGAGGTAACCCAGACCCAGAAAGACAAACATGGTATGTACTCACTCGTAAGTGGATTTTAGACGCAAAGCAAAGGATGACCAGACTACAATTCACAATCCCCAAACAGCTAGGTAACAAGGAGGACCCTAAGAGGGACATTCATAGATCCCACTGGGAAGTTTCCTAGTAAACTGAGACCATATGGGGGACGGAGTAAAAGAAAGTGAGAAGAGAACATGAAGGAATTAGATGGTTGAGATGGGGAGGGACAGAGACAGGAACAACCAAATAGATAACTTTATGGTGGGGCTTAGAGAGAAACATGGTGCTAGAGAAATACCTAAGAATCTACAAACATGGCCCCAGCTAAGACTCCAAGCAATAGTGGAGAGGGTGCCTGAACTGGCCTTGCCCTGTAATCAAACTGATGACCACCCTAATTGTCATCATAGAACCTTCATCTAGCAACTGACTGAAACAGATGCAGAGATCTACAGTTAAGCATCAGGTTGAGCTTCCAAAACAGCTAAAGAGAGGGAGGAGGGATTATATGGGCTAAGGGGTTAAGGTCATTATGAGAAAACACACAGAGACATCTGACTTGACCTATTGGGAGCTCACTGACTCTGGATTGACAGCTGGGGAGCCTTTATGGAACTGAACTAGGCTCTGTAAATGTGAATGGCAGTTGTATAGTGGGGGCAGTTTGTGGGGCCTATGGCAATGGGACCAGAACTTATCCCTGATGTGTGAACTGGCTTCTTAAAGACCATTCTCTAGAGAGGAATACCTTGCTCAGCCTTGATACTGCGGGGAAGGAATTGGTCCTTCTTCTACTTGATATTCCAGACTGTATTGACTCCCCCTGGGAGGCCTTACTTTCTCTTGGCGAGTGGGGTCAGCGGTAGGGGGAAGCTGGGGGGTGACTGAGAAGAGCACCTCAGCTCTTCTCAGGAAAAAGAGTTTACTATGAGGTTTAGAGCCTCTCATAAAGTGAGAGGTGGAGATGAACACACTCTGTTGTCTTAAATCAAATATCAGTTGCACCCATTGGCGACAACTGCCTAGTTCTCTTAGACAGGTCCCTGTGTCATACTGCCTCTCGTGAGGTGGCACTGAAGATTGATTTCAGTGAGGTGCAGTGTTTGTCACCTGTCTTTTTGCTGTGACAAAACACCTGAGGAAAAGCACCTCAGGGATGAAATGGTGTGTTTTGGCTTGAAGATCAAAGGTACAGTCCCTCACTGCTGCTGATATGGGACCTTGAGGTGATGGGCCACACTGTAGCTGCAGAGCTTGGTCAGAGTTCCCTTTCTATGCAGTCTAGGACTAAATCCTTCCCACTTTGAAGGTGAGTTTTCCTTCTTCCGTGAGTCCAGCCTAGAAACCCCCTCACAGCCATGCTCAGAACTTGGTCTGCCCCATGTTTTACATACCACCCATGTGACAATATTAACTATCACAGGCATGTTGAGACATGTTTCCATAAGCTTGCTGACACTTACTTGAATAGTCATGCTGGTAATGAGTTAACATTTTAGACTACACCTGCCCCCTTAAATAAAGAGTTAAAGATCAAATTTAACGTGGACCTGTCCTATGATGCCTAAAACTACTAGAAATATATCAACGGGGGAAGAAACAATTTGGAAATACATGGCACCAAAAACTAATGTGTGGGAAATCATTTCCATAACAGATGTGTCACTCTCTAAACAGAAAAATCGGATCTTTGCTGTATCAGAAACATTGGATGTCCTTCCTGTTGGAAAACATTAATTTGGATGTGGAATGCACCTCCCCCAAAAGCCCATGCTTCAAGAACTTGGTCCTCAGCTGATGGTGTTATTGTGGGTTATATGTAGAAGGTTCATAAAGTGAGGTCTAAATGCTGAATGTAGGTCACTAGGAAAGATGGGGGTGGGAACCCTAGGTGATGATGGTAGTGACGATTCCTCCTCATCCTTCTGCTGCTGTGTGTTCCGGCTTCCTTCCCCTCTCTCCTTTCCCTTCTTCCTTCTTGGACCCCATGAGGTGAGCACGTATGCTCTACCAAACACTCCCCACTATGAAATTTTGTCTCAACATAGGAGCAAAGAATCTAAGAGACCAGGAACTGAAACTAGGAACTATCATAATTCTTTCCTTCTTGAGGTTGCTTATGCCAGGCATTTCATTCCAGCAGACTAACACAGAAGTCCCCCCATATAACTATTTGTTTTGTTTTAAATGTAATAATTCAAAGAAGAATTTATTGACAAGGTATACCCTTTATGAATAGCAACCTAAAATGTGTTTGCGTGTGGAATCTCACCTTTTATCAACTCTACTAAAGGAAAAGTCTAACTTCTCTCTGTATTCTAAATGGTTGAAAGATATTCTGAAATTATTACCATACACAAGACAGTTGAAGAACAAAGTATTACTCAACAGAAATTGTGAATCAGCAAATATTTTTCTAAATATTTTATGTTTGTAGTTAATTTTTTAATGTGTAATTTGTTGTAATTTCTTTTTTAGAGAATTAGTCATTTTTGTATTTTTTCAATGCAGGTCATAAAGCCAGAATTAATCCCTGTTTTACAGCAGAGAGTTTGTCAACCCTTCAAAGGGGCCACACACGTTGTGTGGTGTACCAGATCTGTGTCCAGGGAAAGAAAGATGTGTGGTGCTTGTCGCCAGAGCCCCACCCGGGATGCAGACTCAAATGAGAGAGGCCACATGGTAGAGATAGTCATGGGCCAACGTGGAGAGAAGTCAGCTTGCAGAGAAGACCCTCTCCTCAGTGATGGGTGATAACTAAGTCTCTCTCTTCGAACTCTGCCTCCAAAGGACAAAAGTAAATATTGAAATAAAACCTCTTGACTTCCTTTAAATGTGAAAGTATTGGAGCTACTTTGGCCTGACAAAGTTTTCATGAAGGAGAATGCAGTGGGTCTTAGCTTGTTTTAAATCTTCAAAACAATCATTCATTGTATATGTAAGTTTCCAATATTTAAGGGTTTTTCAGAAATTTGCACAGGATAAACTTGATTTCTCCCCTATGTCCTTTTCAGTTTCTGCTTTAGGGATAGAGGACACACACTGAAGAAAAGTTTGGGGAACTGAATCTGGAGAGGCTGGGGAGATGAGAGAGGCTATGAAGGCCACTGAGGATTATCTGTGCAGATAGACACTCCCTCAGCTAGCGTGCCCTTCCCACCTGGAGCCCTGGCAAAAGGCCCTCAGGATTCTCTGTACTGTTTTCTTTCTTTTAACTATCTAAAGCCCTGGTAATTCCCCAGAGTCCTGATTAGAAACTGGGATGCAATTATGTTACAGGGCATCTAGTCTTTTCACCTGACATGGTCCAAAGTCTGCACTGCCCAGAAATAAAGACTGTACTGCTTCAATAATTAGCTATACCTAACTTGCTCTGTCCTTCCTGTCTGTATTGGACACTTGACTTAGCTGTCTCCCATTTGCAGTCCTGGGTTGAGTCTAATTCCTCCCTAAGGCATTGGCTTATTTATTTTGCCATCTCCGCTGGCGAGCCTTATTCCAAACGGAGTGCCCAGTCCACTGACATAGGGCTAGACAATGAGACACACATAATTTGTTTGGGTTCCTCATAGAGCACAGTGTCTGCTACCTCCCAAAGGCACTCTCAGAACTTACAGTCTGCCTAGTGTGTCTGCTGAATTGTGAAATGACAGAGCACGTCACACATGGATGTCTGCATGAGCAGGGTTCCAAAGAACGAGAGCCAGAAGCAAGGAGAGCTATGAGGAGTTAGCTTTCAGATGATTGTGTGACATCCATCAGCTGTCTGCTAAAATGAAGGTAATAACAACCTTTCCTCAGATTTGAAGACTCTCTTTGAGAATATGGCTATCACCTGGAGAATTCCATATTCTAGATCTTACCAAGTAGATGTTTATTGGAGATAAATATTTATTGCTGAAGGGTTCTGTTAATCAAAAGGCTATTCCTAAACAATTTTGCAAGGCACAACATACATTATACCAATTTCTTGATGAGTGTTTAAAATATAAATGAATATAATTGGCTTAGAAACAGTAAAACCTTGAATTGCACTGATTAACAATGATAGAAGAAATGGCCCAAGAATCATGTCTAAACAATTCTCAGAGCTAAGACATGCATTCATCCTTTCAAACCTTTAAGGAATAGATGGTTGCCACATCCTTCATAAAATATCTGGGCACATATTTATTTCACAAATAAGATGAAAGTTACTTTGTTCATTATAGTAAGATGGAAAATCTTGGGACTGGAGACATGCCTCAGCGGTTAACTGTCTCTACTGCTCTTCCAGAAGACCCAAGTTCGGTTCCCAGGAACCATATCACTCGACTCAAAATTGCCTGTAACTCTTGTTTCACGAATTCAGATTGTATTAAATGAAACTCAGAGCCAAATACCTGGGAAAAACTGGAATATCAGAGAGAGGAAACAGACCACAGTCAAATCTCACCCAGCTGTCTTCCAGCTTCCTCAGCCTGGCTCCTCCTTGCTTCCACAGAATAATCGGTCTTTCTATACCTGCCTTAAAAACCTTCTTTGCCCAGTTGTTTCACATCCAGATTAAGACTAAAGGTGTGAGCTACTACTATTTAGTAGTTAGCCTTGAACTCACAGAAATACAGAAAGACCTCTGTCTCTGGAGTTATAGGATTAAAGGCTTAGGCCATCACTACCAGTTGGGTATAAGTCACCACTCCTGGTGTTTCCCCATGCTGGTATTAAAGGTGTGAGTTACCACTCTCTGATCTTTCTAAATTGACTGTGGGTAGATCTGTTCTCTGATATTCCAAACTGGTATTATTAAATATGTAACATATCACCACAAACTCTAGCTCCAACAGATACAATGTCCTTTTCTGTATACACTGGGCATCCATATACACAGGCATATACATATATGCCCCCACACAAACTTAACACATAAATGAAAATAAAGTAAATATGTTTTAAGATAAAAACTCTTGAACTAAAACTTGGTAAATATAATGGATGTACAGGAAAAAAGCACAAACCATGTCCCCCATGATAATACACTTTTAAAGTCACAATAACAGCATAGCTTTGTGAGAATACCACAGCCTTCACTAGACCATAGTGATGACTTTGTCCCCATCTCGGTTCCCAGCACTCAATAACCATGGGTACATCACAAAGCATAGTAGAAGTCAGGCATCGTGATATACACCTGCAATCTCAGCACTTGAGAGGCATGTGTAGAAAGGTTGCAAGTTCAAGACCTACCTGGTCTACATAGCAAGTATTACACACAAAACCTCATCTCCCAAGACAGAGAAAACAAACGCAGTGCAGACAGCTACACACTCCTTTACAAATGAGGCTGGACTCAGAATTCTTCGGGGCAACCACATCTATACTCTAATTCTAGTCATTTTTAGAAAGACATCAGCTACGAGAGGTGTAGCAAGGTGTGCGAGACACAGAAGAGGTGAGTCAAAGGGACAAGCGGACAGGTGGGCTCAGATCCCCTCAAAATCTACCCCACAGGGTACAGACCTTGGTTCCAGGTAGACAGCAGGAATGCAGAATCTATTAGATAATTTTTGTGCTATGTCTATAAAATGAAGTGAAGTCTTTTTGTTTGGGGTTTGGTTTTAACCATTGATTTTTATGCAATTTGTACAGCTCTTTCCTGAGTGTTCTTATACTTGCCAGATCCTGGCAGGAGTCTACCTGATGCTTTGGATTTGTTAGAGTGTTAGGTATTTCTTTAAATTTCTGTCTGGGTTCCAGCCCCCCACTGGATGTTTTTAACTTAACAAATTTCTCAAGATTCACAAAGGTTTTGCTTTCTTGGGCTCAGTCTTGACACTGTGCTGAGAAGTCTGACATATGGCTGCCCTCTTGTTTATTCATACCTTGTGTTTATGGCTTGTTAGGAGCTCAGCTCCTCACACACTGTATTCCTGACTTATCCATATTTTAGAGTTCATTATACTGAATCTGCTTTCATTGCTGGACTCTGGTATATTTTATTGTTGCTCCTAAGAATTTTACTAAAGACCCCATTGGAGCTGAACATATCATCATGAAAGAGTCGCAAAGGATCCCTTTGTGTGAACCACAAAACAGAAATGCATCTCACCTGGGAAAGGAGACAAATGTCAAGGTTTGCCTTTATTTCCTGGAAAGATCAGATCTCCTGAGGGAAATGATGCCAGTTCTCGTTAACAGTTTCCACTGGGTAAAAATTATTAGCCCCACCCCCCCCTTCTGTAAAAGCAAAACTTGAGGGAAATGCCAAGAGCTTAAATAACACTCTGGACACAATCCAGAAGAAAGACGGAGTTCTTGCTGTGTGGGGACCCTGGGTGTCCAGGCCTATGGCTATAATAGAAGGTCAATACTTAAAGGTATTACCTCCTACCATAGCCATCAACAGGATCAGAGTGAAGCAGGTGCCAGAGTAGAAATCAGCAATGAAAGAATTTCAGTGTCGAAGCCGGCATTGGCTTTTGTGGTTGGCGGGGACTGTGTGTCTGATGTGAGCAGGAGGGGATGCTGCCATCCTTCCTGACTTCGCAGCAGGCTTTCTTTCTCCTCCCCAGCAGGGGAGATCACGAAGGAGATAATCAATAACAAGCAGCCCCTGGCAGGCAGGCGGCCTCTAGGCAGGGCTTGCCTATGCTGCCCTAATGAAAGCAGGCATCTGCTCCATTTGGATTGCCCCAGGCCTGGTGGCCATGTCACCCTGCCCTGCCACTGACATTCTCCTCATGAATAGCACTGAAGTTTTACACATGTACTTTTCCTTGGGCTTGAGAGAAAAGGCATTCCACCATCCTCTGTTCTTTCTTGGATGCCTTTACTGATACAAAGCACAGAGGCTTTGTAAACTGAAAAGATGAATGACTGTTGGGATTTAAGTTACCCTGACACAAAGTATCATCCTTTTTCCTAAGGTCTGCCAGCTTGGATGTTAGGAAGTTGCTTTCATTGCTCATTTGTAAGGTGGGCTGCCTCTACAGGGAAGAGATAGATGAGGATTGTGGCCAATGTTGCACATTTCAAAAGCACATAGTGTTGTAATTGGTTTCTGGACCAGACTTTCTAGTCTAGCTCAGAGGTTCAATCCCACTGTCAGCCCTGCTTAACTTCAAATAGTCACACATAGTCACACACATTAATTTTATGCTGATTGACCTAGAGTCCAGTCATATAGCTTGCTAACTCTTTACCCTTAAACTAACCCATTATTTTTATCCTGTTTGGCCATGTGGCTTGGTACCTTTTCTTAGAGCAGCATTTCAGCTTCTTTCCTCTGTGTCGTCTCCTGGAATCTTAGCAGCAGCTGTGCCTGTTCTGAGATGGTCCCAGACCCCACCCACACTTCCTGTCTGCTTTCAGCCAATCAGTGTTTTTATTAAACTAGTAGGCAGGACAATTATTTACAATGGAACAGAATACAATTCTACTACAACATGGGAGCTTCAGACCCACCCTACTAGGACTTACTGGGGACATGATAACTAGTGGATTTCTTTTGACCTCTGGTATTTTTTTCTCTGTTTATAAACTGGGGCCCAAATCTTGCCAATTTTCTTATTATATTACTGATCACACATGCCTGGGCCTGTAAACTACCCACACTCAAGAAGTCCTTCATGTTATTGCCATTATCATTGTCTACTGATTTGAATTATATTCATTTTTTGGTGAAAGTTAAATAAGATGAAAAAGTATCTGTAATAAATTGTTAATTAGGGTTAGCATAGTTTTCTACTTTTTATATATAGCATTGTCATATCTTATGTCCCATCTTTGATGCTCCTGATATCCTGTCCATAAACTCTTCAAAACAATAGCATATTAACATAAATAACTCATCTCAAAACAGGGCTGCACAGAGACCATTCTGTACATTTTCTTGCTATTTATACCAATCTAGGTTATAGCACATGGTCCTTTTAAAATTCTAAGTTAAGTAACCCAAATCAGGTTTGTGTATATGTGTGTGTGTGTGACTATATGAAAAATATAGAAATTGTACATAAAATTTCATGTAAGCACATATAGAATATATATGCATATAATGTATATGGTATAAATATAAACAGAGAGGTAGAACATAAAAATGATGGAAAAGCTTAGAAACTGGAAACAAATGACTTAGAATCTGGCATTTGCCACTGACCTGATCTCATCTCCTTGTCATATCACACATGTTTGGTTTTCTAGAGCAACAGAATGAATTGTGTGTGTGTGTGTGTGTGTGTGTGTGTGTGTGTGTGTAGAATTCATCAAACATGCTTACCTTAAAGTGCTAACATTAACTGTCTCACACCAGTGAGGCTGAGAACCCAATAGTTGTAGGGTCCTCTGTGGCTGCCACCTCAGCTGCTGGAGAAGTCCCACTATGGCTTCCTACACTGGAGAGGCCCAAACCCTGTCATTTCTCAGGCCACAAGACTGGGTGCCTTAACAATCCCAATATGGAACTGAAGTCTGCAGCAGGGTTCTGGGAGATGCAGAACCCCTGGTCCTCAGTCAGTGTTGAAAGCCTGGAAACACTGCTCCTAAAATCAGCCAAGGAAAACACCAGCAGAGACAACAATGTAAATCAACTCTTCTATCAAGTGTCATAGGCAACAGAGGAAACCCTCTGTGTTCTTAGGTCTGGTTTTTCTCTCAAGATCTTCCTGAAAACCAGAGAAGAGACTTCACCAATTTACTTATACAATCAAAACAATCTAAAAATGTAAAAATCTCTCACCAGTCCCCACACCGCTGTCCACCCTTCCTCACTGACCTACCCCCACCACCCCTGTGGCCTCCAAAGGATACCACAGCCAACAGTTAATGGGAGAGTTTTGGGCCCAGCAAGCCCCAGCCCTAATACACACCCCTGTTCATTCTAACTGGTGGACCCAGAGCTGTACAGTTATTAAATGTACTGTGAATCGTCACCCCTGCTGAAAGTCACATGAAACAGCTGATGCCCTTTAATAATCTGACATTTTTTGATAAGCCCTTGAAGTTCCTCATGAGATATGTTAGCCAAACCTCAACAAATAGGTGGAGTTTAACTAATCTTCCCTGGAATTCACAAGATAGACATGAGCCAGAATACAGCAGTGTCCAAGGCTTCTCCATCCCGAGCCAGTCAGGGCTGGCATTCAATGGCATTCAAAGTAATATCACCTCATATCAGGTTTTGATTCTTGTGTTAATGAACTTTTATTTTAACCAACTCTTGTTAATTTTGGCATCTAATAATATTTCTTTTTTAAACATTATTGTAGATCTCAGATAATTAAAAAAAAGAGAAAATTACTTAGGTTTTAATAAAGATGCAGAATATTTTTATTCAAAAGCAGGCTGCATTGTAAGTAGTTGATTTGAATGATGATTCTACCTGCTCCAAACACTGATGCTTGGACTTTTATTTTTTGTCTTGTCTGAATTTCTTTCAGAATCTACACTCCTTTCTTTCAACTACCTAAATTATGCTGAATTTTGCCCCTTTGAAGATGGATTTGATTTTCTTAGAAAATCATTTGCAATCATGTCTAGTGAATGAGATGACTTTATCAAGTTGAGAAATACATTCTTTAGTAATGATTTTTTTTGTTAAAGTTTCTTTTATGGCAGAGAGAAGAATGTAGGAGCTGGAGCATTTTATCATTCGCTAATAACCCATGGAACCTAGTCAGTGCTGCCTGTATGCACATGAATGGTGCCCACCTACTAGGGCCCCTGGTATCCATCACTTGCCAATAATTCTTCAGGGAAAGATTCTTTCTTTTCTATTACCTGAGAGTTCTTGTCTTTTCCTGGTGAATTGCTACAGGGTAGATGATTAGTTAGGAATTAGTAGAAAATCTTTAACCTGTAGTGACTAGCCCTCAAAAAAATAGAAAAACTTTTAGAGTTAATTTGGGGGTCTATAGAAATGGGCCCATGAGTGCTAGAGAAGACAGAAATCAAGGAAAACTGCTACAAATTTATATTCTATAAAAATCTATCTATCTATCATCTATCTATCATCCATCTATCATCTATCTATTATCTATCTATCATCCATCTATCATCTATCTATCATCTATGTATCTCATCTATCTATCATCCATCTATCATCTATCTATCTATCTATCATCTATCATCCATCTATCATCTACCTATGTATCTATCATCTATCTATTATCTATCTATCATCCATCTATCATCTATCTATTATCTATCTATCATCCATCTATCATCT